>JAHHZJ010001225.1:0-91292 GCA_021437245.1 Aegilops speltoides | reverse complement strand
TATCAATGTTTAAATACCAAATATATAAATATGAAACTACATTCCATAGTGAATATAATGATATTGATTTGATATTGTGAATGTTGATATTTTTCTGTAAGTTTGGTCAAATTAGAAATACTTTGACTTAAGACAAAACTTATATCGACTAAAAAGGGCCGGAGAATATGGTTTTATACCATCATAGCGAAGAATGTGTAGTTGTAATTTACCACACGCCCAAAAATGAAAAGGAAATGTACAACATGCCTCTGATGAGTCAACTGCTAGGGGTGCGCTACGGGCGTGTTTGGTTGAGGCTACACAAGCAGCTACTTAGAAAGGAAGCAATTTCAATGTTAGGGTTGAGAAATCCAACGTCTGAGATGGCTGCCGGAATTAGGTAGCTTTTCGAGGAAGCAAACCAAACAGACCCTATGAGCTGCCAGCCGACCACCTCTAGACCATCCAGCATGCCGCCGCCTAGCCGGTCTCTGTCCCGCCACCTACATAACGGATGTCACTGCTGTAAAAATGCCAAAAATTTGAACACAAAGTCAGAAGCACGACGCAAGAAGAACTGCTCAATGATCATCTTATTACACATATTCCAAATGGTTCACATCATAGCCGTAAGCACTAATAAGAAACATGAGCTTGCTTCCTTCAGTGGTTAAAGATTTGTGTTTTTTCTTTTCTTTTGATGGCTCAAGTTCTGCTCATCTTACCTATTCATATGCATAAATGATGTATGCAGAGATGAGTGAATAATTTTAGGCCACTTAGCTGACGTAGACCCCGGCTGCTTAAGAGTCTAAACTAATGTCACCATCAGTAGTGGATATGGATGCCACCAGTTCCCGCCCCCGGGCAATGCAACTAGCCAATGTCAATGACTGCACAGCGTGTGAACGCCCTTGACGATACCCTTCGTCAAGTCAAGTCGATATAGTTAAATCAGTGCGTTGCGTGAGAGAGAAGGTGCACAAGCGTAAGCGTGTGACGACACCGA
The DNA here is from genome assembly GCA_021437245.1 of Aegilops speltoides. Classification (NCBI taxonomy): domain Eukaryota; kingdom Viridiplantae; phylum Streptophyta; class Magnoliopsida; order Poales; family Poaceae; genus Aegilops; species Aegilops speltoides. The sequence continues at coordinate 90,301 of JAHHZJ010001225.1, read as the reverse complement.
TAATTTAAATTTGTGCGTGGCGCGCGAGAACAACATAACATGCATATTCCATGAGGTGAGTCGTCGCCATCACCCGGCTCAGCTAACCTCGCTCCCCGGCCAGAGGGAGACCAGTTCGACCAGAAACCACCAGCCGACGGGCGGCAGGAGAGGGAGGAGCCATGGCTGAGCTCGCGGCAGGCGCCGTGAGCTCGCTGCTGGTCGTCATCCGCAGCGGCGCTGTTGCTGCGTGGCGTCCGGGACGACGTACAGTTCATCAAGGAGGAGATGGAGAGCATGAAGAGCTTCCTGGCGCACCTGGCCAGGTGGGCGCCCCCCGGCGGCGAGCACGACGAGCAGGTGCGCACCTGGATGAACCAGGTGCGTCTGCTCGCCCAGGACTGCAACAACTGCATCGACCTCTACCTCTACAGGGGAACCCGGACATCCACCGTGCAGAGGTGGGCTCCGAGGCTATCTCTGGTGGGCAACCTGGTTCCTGCACAAGTTGAGTCGCAAGCACCGGCGGCGAGCAGCTGCGCCTGCTCAAGGAGCGGGCGTGATGTCGGTGAGCGCGGTTGAGGTACGGGAGGTCCCAGACAAGTCAGGGAAGGGCACGCCTCACGACATCATCATCGCGTCAGCGGGCTGCTGCAGCAGGTGGCTATGCTGCTGGGGAAGAAGAAGAAGAAGAACAAGACGGCGATGACCAACTCTTGGGGGTGATGGTGGCCCTGCGGTCATTCTGCTCAAAGAACCTTCACTGAACCCCACACTCTAGACGACTATGCCAAGGCAAAGCTATGGGAATGGGTACGTGGAATTCCTTCAGGCGCAGACGAAAGTTTGTCCATGGTCGCTCTGGCACCCTACACACATCAGGACCTCCTCGCTCTTGTACAAGAAATCTGGATTTTGAGTCACAACCCGGAGGACTACTCCCCTACGATCGCGTTGTCGTGGGTTGACATCCCAGCCGTGCACCATGATTTTGCGCCGCCACGCCCAAGGAAGTTCTCTTCTACTCCTGCTGCGAGCTCAAGCATCCCAAATCCAACCCCCAGGAGCAAGGCACAGAAGGCCAAGTGGATCTTGACCCTTGGGAAGCTTACCTAAGAAGATGGCAAATTTACCATGAAAAGAAGAGTGCTATTGCTCTTCTTCAAATCGAGGAGAATATCAAAGAGATGAAGATTGATGAAAGGCTTGACAAAATCAAAAGTGATATTCAAGGTCGACTAGAGAAGGGTGATGGACCCAAGGGCAACAAGTTGCAAGGTGATTTTGACCAGTTGGACATAGACGTAATATTTCAGCTGCTGCTCCAGGCAGCGCTCAACAAGATCAAAAGGGAAGAACAAAGACATGCATAGATTACCAGCGTGGGACAACAACAACATCATCGCAAGAAGCTTAAAGAGCATATGGAAGCAAAGGAAAAGGAGAAGAAGCTTGAAGAGGAAGAGGCAGGCAAGCATATGGGGGTGGAAAAAGGAGAAGAAGCCGTGGCCAAGCATGTGGAGGAGGAAGGAGGAGGAGAAGTAACATGCAAACATATGGAGGAGGGGGGAGGAGAAGTAAGCATACATAGGGAGGAAGAGGAAGAAGGAGGCGGGGGAGGAGGACGAGGAGGAGAAACAACCAAGCATATGGAGGAGGGAGAAGGAGAAGTGTCCATACATAGGGAAGAAGATATGGAGGAGGGGGGAGAAGTAACCGTACATAGGGAGGAGGAGGAGGAAGTGGAAGAGGAAAAAGAAGAAGGGGAAGAAGATGAAGATGAAGATGATGAAGAAGAAGAAGATGATGATGAAGAAGAAGATCAGCAGACGACAAGGATTCAGCTCGATGAGGCACAGTATGCACACATCCTGCGGAAGCTGTTCCCCAGGAGCAGCAGCAAGCCCCTGCAGGCTCAGGACAGATCCTTGGACAAGCAAGCTTCAAACACAACCGCTACATTGGGTGAGGATCAAATAAAAAAACTGATCCATGACGCAAAGGAAGACATCTTAAGGGAGCTGCAGGAAGGCAAACATGACAAGAGTGAAGGAACAGGTGAACCTGGTGCTGCGGATCAAAACCCAGAAACTGTTTCTAAAAATATATTTGCATGTTTCGTGGATCAGATGATAGAAAAAATGAAGGACGAGTTCAAAGAGCAACTCAAGATCAAAGGGCTCGTGGACAAGATTAAAAATAACTTGAATCGTCTTCCACGCTCGAATAAGTATGAATCCCCCCTGTTTATCCTCAAAGTTGATGAGCTCATGGATGTTTCCACATGTGAGGATATCAGAAATGCTTTGAGCCTGTTAAACTGCAGCGCCGATTTAATGATCGTCACTGCGACGACGGAAATCCAACTTGCTAAAGAATATTGCTATCCACCGCGAGAACCTGTAGACTATTCTCTTGCTGGCCTCTACCATGATACAGTACTCGAGCTTACTAGTCAGCAGAAGAATGAAGACAGCTACAACCCCCAGATTTTTCAAGATATCTTGTACAAGTGTGAGCCGCATGAATTCTGCATGAAGGTCTTCACTCATGCTTTATATGCTAACCCCAGGAGGAGCAATGAGGAGTTACTCAAGCTACGCAGCACCTTGCAGGCTTTGCCAACAACATCATTCAACAGCATCGCTAAGGTGATGTTCAAGTTCTCTTACAATGACCTGCCTAAAGAATACAAGTCCTGCTTGCTGTACCTAGCTATCTTCCCTCCCGGACATAAGATCAGGCGGTCAACCTTGATTTCACGGTGGGTTGCAGAAGGGTTAACATCCAAGGAAGATTGGCCCAGTTCTGTGCGTCAGGCCAACCGATGTTTTGACGCACTTGTTGGTCGGTGCCTTGTTTATCCTGCTGATATTGATGCCACAGGAAATGTAAAGAGCTGCGTCGTAGGTGATCCAGTCCATGGATTCATTACCACCATCGCCAGAAAACAACATATCGTGGAGACACGCCTGTCACATCACTTGGCTCGCCACTTCTCCATTTTCAACGATCTCCAACTCCGCAGCTCTGATAAAATTGATAAATTCTTCCAGGGGCTCTCTAAATCATCTCAAGTATCCCTTCTCATGGTGCTAGATCTAGAAGGTTGTCGGTGCTTTCTTGGGAAGAACCAGCGGTACCTCAAGGACATCTGCAGCAAGATGTTACTTCTCAAGTATCTAAGCCTAAGGAGAACAGATATTACCCAGCTACCCGGTGAGATCAACAACCTCCGTGAGCTAGAGGTACTGGATATCCGAGAAACTAAGGTGCCTCCACATGCAACAGCAAATATCCTGCTATTGAAGCTGAAGCGTCTGCTTGCTGGTCACATTGATCTGAATTCAAGCAATTTTGGCTCTAGTGGCTGGATTCCTCGAGGATTGACAAAATGGTAAACATGGAGGTACTATCTAATGTCAAGGCCCAGCAGAGTCATGATTTAATAGATATTGAAAGCTATGGCAGCTGAGCAAGCTAGGAGTGGTTATCGATGATAAGGATAGTCACCTCAAGAATTTGCTTGAGACAATCAGTGACCTACATGAGTGCCTCCGCTCTCTGTCAATCACTGCTATTCCGTAGCCACACCATGGGAGGGTACTCCTTCCAGTGCAGAGTTACCAGATGGCATTGGCTCTCTTGAAAAATTGCCCCAAGATTCTTGAGTCACTAAGCATCAAGGGAACCATACAGAAGGGACGTCTCCTTCCATTGTTTATAAAAGGTGATAACAACAAACTTGCCAAGATAACTCTATGTCAAACTCTGCTGAGCAAAGATGATATGGAAGTCCTCGCCAAGCTGCCCAAGTTAAGGTGTGTCAGGCTCCAACACATTGTATGCACCGAGCACATGCTGAACTTCAAGGGCGGTGAATTCAGATGCCTCAAGTACCTTGTTGTCGAGGACTCGGACTTGACTAATATCACTTTTGAGGATGGTTCAGCCAGTGAGCTCGAGAAGATAGTTTTGTCTATCACCAGCGTATGTTCTATTTCTGGAGTTGAATGTCTTTCTGAATTGAAAGAGCTTGAGTTGAACAGCAACTTCTGCGGCAGTTTGCTGTCATCATTTGACAATGCCAAAAAGATAGCCAAGCTGACTCTTCGTAATACATTGCTAGAGCAAGCTGCTCTACAACTGCTCACCAAGAAACCAAATATACGCTGTCTGGTGCTCTTGGACAAGTCTTTTGGTGGAACACAGAATGAGATTACATTAGAAAAAGATGAGTTCTTATGGCTCAATCTCCTTGTTGTTGACTGCTCGGCCATCACCAAGATTGTCTTCAACAGCGGGTCTGCTTCTAGGCTCGAGAAGATTGTCTGGTCATCTTCCACATTGCTCTCCGGCATCGACAAACTTCCCAGATTAAAGGAGCTCGAGTTCAACTCCAAGATTGTCGGTGACCAAGTCCCTGATGAGGTGAGGGAGGCCATTAAAAACCACAAAAACAATCCTAGTCTTAAACTCAATGGACCAGAAACTCAAGACTAAGCAAAAAGGAGATGAAGAAGAGGATGCGACGATGCTGCAAGATTCTCTTTCTGCTGGAAGAAACAGGTTTGACGCTGGAAGGACCTCTCCGCTGATCCCATGGTGTGGTTTGCGGTGCTAGTGTGGATTGCAATCTGTTCTGCCTGTCTGTTGATTTCTTTCTGCTGCGTGTTTACGTTCTCTGCATTACAAGTAAAGTGTGTCCGCTTACTTGCTCTCACGTAAGTGCCCTAGTGGCTCCCATTGAGCATAAACGGTTGTATCTATGCTTGGATTTGAATTTGTGTGGCTTTCCTCTGTATCAAACATCATATGCATTCGTGTACGGTTTCATGTAATAAGTGCGATGTTTGTGCGCACATTTGACTTCTTACTAATGTACAGTGTGATATCAGTATGCTTTGATTTGGTTCTGCAACTCAAAGATGAACTGGTGTGTGTATATGATTACCTGTAATGTAGGCATCTGTTGACCATTGTTTCAAACCAGCTGGGTAGCTCTTGCACTGATGCCTGACTGTGTACTTGAAGCAGAACGTTATGCAGATTAAGCATGGCGATCCACAATCTGTCTGACTCCTAAATTGCCAGGCAAGTATTAGCGACGCAGGAAGATGTACATTTGGTTGGCAGACAACCTCCTGATCTGCGTCGTTTCTCCAATTGTTTGCTGACATGAGTGTCTCTGTTCTCTGTCAATCACTATTCCTGTAGCCGCACCACATGAGGCAGAGTTACCAGAAGTCAATGTATCTTACCTAAAAAAACAGCCCAAGATTCTTGGGTCTCTAAGCATCAAGGGAACCACACAGAAGGGGCGTCTTCTTCCATTGTTCATAAAAGGTGATAACAAGAAACTTGCCAAGATATCTCTATGTCACATTCAGATGCCTCACGTACCTTGTTGTTGAGGACTCAGACTTGACTAATATCACTTTTGAGGATGAGGCAGCCAGTGAGCTCAAGAAGATGGTTTTGTCTATCACCAGCAAATGTTCTATTTCAGGAGTTGACTGCCTTCTTAACTTGAAAGAGCTTGAGTTGAACAGCAGCTTCTGCGGCAGTTTGCTTGCGATGCCAAACAGATATCCAAGCTAACTCTTCGTGGTACATTGCTAGAGCAAGATGCTCTTCAAACACTCGCCAAAAAACCAAATATACGCCTCTGGTGCTCCTGGACAAGTCTATTAGTGGAAGTCAAAACAAGATTACATTGAAAAAGATGAGTTCTTGTGGCTCAACCGCTTGTTAATGACTGCTCGGCCATCACAAAGATAGTCTTCACCAGAGGATCTGCTCCTAGGCTCGAGAAGATTGTCTGGTCATCTTCCACATCTCTCTGGCATCAACAAACTTCCCAGATTGAAGGAGCTCGAGTTCAACTTCAACGGTGTCGGTGACCAAGTCCCTGTTGAGGTGAGGGAGGCCATTAAAACCATAAAAACAAGCCTAGTCTTAAACTTAATGGGCCAGAAACTCAAGACAAAGCAAAAGGAGATGAACAAGAGGATGACGATGATGCTGCAACATCCTCTTTCTGCTGGAAGAAACAGGTCTGACGCTGGAAGGGCCTCTCAGTTGATCCCATGGTGTGGTTTCGTGTGCTAGTGTGGATTGCACTCTGTTCTCCTTGTCTGTTGATTTCATTCTGCTGTGTGTTTATGTTCTGCATGCATTACAACTGAAGTATGTCCGTTTACTTGCTCTACATGAGTGCCCTAGTGGCTTGATTGAGCATAAATGGTTGTATCTATGCTTGGATTTGAATTCTTGTGGCTTTCCTATGTATCGAACATTGTATGCATTTGTGTACGCTTGATGTAATAAAGTGTGATGTTTGTGCCACATTTGACTTCTTATTAATATACAGTGTGATATCACTATGCTTTGGTTGGGTTTCTGCAACTCAAAGATAAACTAGTGTGGTGTGTGTCATGATATAGTTACCTGCAATGTAGGCATCCATTTCTGCAAACCAGCAGAGTAGTTCTTGCAGTAATGCCTGATGATGTACTTGAAGCAGAACTGTGTGCAGATTAAGCATGTGTGATCCACAATCTGTCTGCAGCTATATGTTGGCGTGCATTTGGTTGGTAGCTCGCGTAGTTTCTCCCATTGTTTGCTGGTGGAGAAGACAGTACGTATAGTTCATGATATAAAACTCAGTCAGACAGGGCACCTCGTCACCCAATTTTCACCCCTTGGATCAGAACCTGACGGTGGAACTAAACAGTGAGAAGTGATCTGTTAGGCTGTGACGTATCTATTGTAGTCATCTATCCGGAAATCTATCTACAGCAATTCATTCAGAAAAAGAACTTGTACAAAGATCTACATGGGCGCAGAGGAGCATAAGACCTTCAGAAAAGTTCAGACACTTGCATAACAATCTTCACTTCCTAATGCAAGAAATCAAATCGAAGCATAAGACCTGCAGAGACAGAAAAACGCCTATTATTGAGGCATCGAGGAGGAAAATCATCAAGAAAATGTAGCCTCTGCTGCTCTAATTCCTCTTTGAGATCAGCAGATCGGAAGGGGTTGGAGGAGGCGCAGTGCCCCCGCCTTACCTCGAATCCGTGAACGACGACGAGCCGCAAACACGACACTGACGACGGCTTTGTCCTTCCGTTGGTACTGGGCGAATTTTTTTCAGTTTCGATCGAGGCCGCGGCGGAGGAGGCCACGGCGAGGGTCCAGCCGCCGAGCCTGGAAGAGGAGGACGGAGAAAAGAGTGTGGGGATGCGGAGGTGTCGGCCCACGTGTCAGCCACTGTAAACTCACCTGACTTGAGTTAGAGAAACAAGGAAGTGCATTCTCCTTTTTGGGCAATAATTCACCTTTTCTGTTTAGCCCTTCACAAAATTTTGGCCCGATCTAGTCTCGTAAACTATTATAGTTGGCCTAATCTGCCCCTATAGAAGATTGGTCTTTGAGCTAATATTTTCGGAAATGTTAACGCTCACACGTGTGGGCGTTCACCATCTCGACCACACACAACGATCATCATTAGGTACTTTGTGCACGAATTTTGGCATAATCCGGTTGTTTTTCTGCGCCACGAGGCGAGCGCTGTGCGGTGTAGACAGTCGCCAAGACGTTGGTTGCCCTCCGCGTCGGATTGCCACTCGGGGCGTCGGTGGAACGCTATGCGCCAAGACGCCACGCCGACCGACGGTTGACGCAAACACGTCCACACCTCTCCCCTCACCTCACGGTTCCATTTACTCACTCCCGCACCGCAGCATCGCACAACCCACTTCGCATTTCAAACCATCGGAGGAGAAGGCGAGGAGAAGGCGACGACGGAGGGAAGAATCGACGGTGTTGCGGCCATCGGTGGTGCTCGCGAACGAGAGCTTGCCGGAGCGCTCGAGGTTGAAGGTAATGCTCGCTACAACTCTCGCAATCCCTTCCGCATTTTCCCTTCCTCCCCTGCTCGATTCCTCACTCGAGATTCGAGAAATTAGGCGATTTAGCGATCGTCGGCGTTCCACGGTGGCGAGTCCTATGCTAGCCGTTTGGCATCTGCGTTTAGTCGCCACGCCGCTGCCTCGCGGTGTGGTTATGCTGTCCGGAGGACGCACTAGTTGTGCTTTGGGATTGGGGTGTCTCCCGGTTGTTTGTTGTGCATTGGTTGAATTGGTGTTTGCAATCGTTCGGGAGAACTTTGAGGTTGAATTTGAAGTCACCGAGTTGCCATTGAACCCTAGATATAGTTAGTTGGTTTTGAAATTGCTGTATGAGGCAAACGTGGTAGTTTGATTAACTATCATGATTGTATGGCAACTAACTTCTGAATGAATATGATAGTTGCCACAAACGTGCTTTCCCATGCGGCAACTAACTTACTGAAATGATCGTGATAGTTGTCACAAACAAGTTTTGCATCGGCAACTAATTTATTGAATGACGTGATAGTTGCCACACACACACTCTTCCATGTGGCAACCAATTTTCTGAATTACTGTGATAGTAGCCACAAACATGCTTTTTCATTGTGGCAACTAATTTTCCGAATGATTTGTGATAGTTGCCACACTGTGGGAATGGTAAAGTGTAGTAAATGGGTAGTCAATGCAGTTTCAGCAACCAACTGCACTGGACGGCAACTAATGTGCACATCAAGTGTGCCTGTTGCCACTTGGATAGTATATTCATGTGGCAAATAGAATGTGAACATACTGTGTCTGTTGCCATACTGTAGACAGGACAATGTGGCAAATTGGCTGCATAACATGGCAACCAAATTTGCATATCAATTGTGTCAGATGCCATACATATGCTTTCCATGTGGCAAGTTTTTGGCTGACCACATCATGTCTGTTGCCATGTTACAGTCAGTAAAATGTGGCAAATTCATTATACTGTAGACGCAATTTTTGTGTTTTGCCACAATGACTTGTGATATCTAAACACACCGTGGCAATTTTTCAGGTTCTTGATTAGATGTGTTTTCATCGCTTTTTTGTAGTATGTGTTGCATTTTAAGACGACAATTTCACCCTAGCACATTTTTGCCGCTGAACACATGGCATTTGATTGGTGTATTTTTAGGACAGGGTGTGAGCTGCCACATCTTAGTTTTTGTGATGTGGAGGATTTTGTGACTTTCTATCGTACTATCTTGGGCTAACATGACAACTTCAACATTTTTGTTTTCAAGTGCATTTACGATCTGTACACTTTTTTTTGAAAATGCAACCAATGTGCTTACTTGCCACGTTTATGTTTTCGAAAATCATAGAAGGGGTGCGTGTGTGTTCATGTCATATTTTGCATTCACTAGTTGATATTTTCTGTTAGGTGGCAACTGCTTACCTCTTGCATTTTCATTTTCACCATGACAATTTGGTCTGTTCCTATCTCAGCAGAATGGCTCGTGGTGATCATCAAAATGATGATGATGATTTCATGGATCCACCACAGCGTAATGGGGCAACTGGACGGAGAAAAGAGGGTGATGAGGTAACCGTCCACACATCCCCCTCCCTCATGCTTATGTTACTGGTTGCCACCTCGAGCTTGCGAAATGCCCGTCATGAACTAAAATTTCGGACATTGCAAAACATGGCAACAACTCGATCACTTTTTGTCTGTTTTTGCGAAGAAGAAACGATTCGCAATGAGCCTCCCAAGAACGATCGATCGTGTTGACCGACAAATTCACCGACGATTAGAAGGGCTGCTGTGTGATGGGTATGCAGCTCGATGAATGTTCGTGCACGAACCTTGTCAACCCTGTATGTGACTGGCTTGATGAGATTTACGACCCCGCCTCCAGGGAATTCGTGATTCCGGGACGTGGAAGACTACCGTTGAACGAGGAATCCATGTTCTGCACTTTGGGTGTGCCTCGTGGACATATCAAAGTCCCGTACGAGGTCAGTAACGAGATCGAGGAAGCGTTGTTCCCCCGTTTGTTTCCTGGGTTGGAATCCATGCCGAACACGTCAGACCTGCAGATTCGCTGCGAGCCATGACGATGCATGGAGATGTTTTCAAGATGAAGCTACTCATGTACCTCATCTCAGTTGTTTCGCCGACCACTTCTCTTCGCCTAAGCAACAAGTGCTTCCCCATCCCGTGAATGATCCATCTTTACTACTTTATTTTCCTTCAATCTTTTGGCTCGATGTCTTGTGTGAAGCTAGTCACTACCGTGGTTTTCGATGTTTTTTCCATTTGATTTCGATGCGACAACCTTTTGTCCTGAAATTTTGTGGCTAAGCGGATCTGGAAAATATGAAGAACATGAATTGGTGTAAGTTTATTGCCGACTTCTACATGATGCATTCTCAAGCAAGATGTACCAAAAGGGTTGTCATCGCATTTAATGGTATTTTTTACCATCCTTTCGTGAGCATCTTTTTAACACACTTTATTCATGCATGGCAACCTCGATCATAACAGATGGCAAATGCCATAATGACAATATGGCAACGCATAATGACAATATGGCAACTACCATCATATTAGTACGGCAATGCCATCATACTATGATGGCAAATGCCATCACACTATGATGGCAACTAGCTTACATGATGGCAACTTCTTCTTTTTTCTCTTCTTTCATGCACATCAACTTGATTATCATGGGAACATAGATTATCCTATTTTTCCACAAAGTACCCATGATGGCAACGATATTTCTTTCTTTGTAAAATTGTTTTAAATCAGCTCATGTACGCTGATCGCCTTGATCTGTCCACCGTGGATTTCATCGGGACGGAGGCCCCGCCCACGCATAAGTTTGTTGTTTGCATGGACTATCAACTTGTCAAGGCTGTGCTTGCCAGATAGGGTAATCGATACCAAATATGGAAAACTGCAGTTAGTTCTGGTTTTCTCTCACACGGCATGCTTACAAATTTGACATGAGGCAAACCGTCGTGGTTCATAAGAGATGACTACCTTTGTTATCCATGGCTGTCTGCAGATCTGTATCCATGTCTCACTCCACATGGGAACTCTTTCATTCGTGCTAAAACTTACATTCTCTCTCTTACATCTTAGCTATTTTTTTTGTTTTTCTAGTGATGGCCAAACATGCTATAGACTACAGGTTTGGGGGCCTCAAAACTTTGTAAAGTGGATGGACGGCACTCAGCTCCGCCTTGCCCTACCGAGGTAATCAAAATATCTACATCTATGGTTTGCCGTGGATTATTTTTTGATGTCGCAAAGGACCTGAATCTGGTGGTTATTGATGCTTTTCTTGTTTGCATGCGAGAGGGCACCGTTGAGCATCTAATTGGGAAGTTTGCATCTGGAATGACCGGCTTGCTCGGAAGTTGGTTGAGGGTGGACGTCCTCTGGCTCGACAAGCAGCAGCTTGAGGTAGTTCACTTCATTTGTCCCGAACATACACATCGCCAACCGTTGCCGTGGTGGTATGACTACAACAGTTCCCAAGAGCCCGTGACACACAAGATGAACTAGATGGAGACGCTGGTCTCAGAAGGATGACGACGATGACATGGAGAATGTGCAACAGACACGATGATGATGAACATGTTGAAGTTCGTGCGGTGGTAACAAGGGCAAGGATGCAATGATGTCCCCCACCGGAGAAAGTCAAAGAACATACGGCCGTGAGAGGCAAGGGGTGTTGCCATCAAAGAGGGGAGGGCTCCAGAGGATGTTAGCAGGGTTCTCCTGGCAAGAGGTCTAGGACCGATCCGAGCTGCCGGAGGAGGTTCGACTTTAATTTTAGTTTTTGCTTTGTCTATTTTCTTGAACAGACTCATCCCTTTTTTGCACTTGTTTTTGTCAAGCGCAACGAGTTTGTTGTCGACAATTTCCACCTTTTTCCTCCATCTCATACGCAATGAAAGGCGACACCGGTGGATGAGCAGTTATGAAGAAACAGCGCCAACGCCAACCCGTGTTTCGCTTGTTGAACAAAGGTGCCCCCATTGCGGTGACACCCCTTCCACCGGTCATCTCCTCGCACGGCATCACCAACACAGGGGATCTTGTCGTGTTGCCAGACCTGAGGAAGCCAGTCAAGAAGTAGGTTTTTCCATGCGCTTTCATTGACATAGTGCTATATTTTCTTGATTTTCCAATGCATCCATTCAGCTTGTCACATGGTCTTCTGTCATCGCCCCCCACGTGGCAACTGCTGTTTTTCAAATGATTTTTTCCTTCCTTTTTAAGTGTATGGCAACTCATATTGGTTTTTACATGGCAACTGGTATCTAGGCCAAATGGCAACTCTTACTGTACCTAATGGCAACTGCCATATTTATCGTTGGCTTGTGTGCTCATCCCATACCTAGGTTTGAAATTGCATTCATGGTAGATCAGACATTTTTATCATTCTTCAAGTTGGCTAATATGGCAACTACTACTGGATTTTGTATGGCAACTTCCAACTATGTCACATGGCAACTCATGTTCCCCTTACATGGCAACTACCAGCTTTTCCACTTGTTTTTCATTTTTTTTAAAGATTTCTACCATGGCAAATATATTTTGTTCATTTTTTAATACCTTTTTCATGTGCTTTCTTTTTTTGCAGGGTGAAGAAGACTACTACTCGCGGGGCCAAGCATATCAGTAAGGACCCACTCGAACGCCTGCATTCAAGTTGTCAACAGGGGGCAACTCAGATGTTCATGAGGCGCCAGGCAACAATACTGCTTCTGCACCGTCAACTGCTCCCACTAACTCTAATGCAAGTGGTCACCATCTCCGCCGGCAGATGTATAAGCTAGAACAACAGCATCCGTACATCGGGAGTGACGAGTCGGTATCTACCAGACAGCTAAAATATTGCCAACTCTTCCGCAATGAAGGATTCGCTGGAGCCATGCCACCCCATCGCAAGCGTTGAAGTGGACGCCGCGAGACCAACCTAAGCAAGGAAGGTTCCCGCCATCCGACATCGATTCCAAGCGCGTGCATGGTGGCACCTGTGTCCACGAGAAAGCGGCCGAGGCGGCATCACAATGATATGCCATCTACAGGTGAGAGTCTTGGCACAAAGCTCCAGCTCCTATCGGTGCAGAATCTTGCAAGGATGTTGCGGCTGGTCTTCCACCTAGGCGTCAGAGCCCCCAAGCAATCAACAGACATACCCAACGACCGGCAGAGCTAGGAGCAGCAGAGACGAGTCGTTATGTTCCGTGTCCACACTGCTCCACCCACCTGCCAAAAGCAATGCGATGGAGAAACCGGAAGACCGGAGCACAATTGATGCAGGTGTCAAGCCGGGCACGAGTGATGCAGGTGAACGTCCGGAGCAGACTGTGCCTTTACCCGTAGTGGAAATCCCCAGCTTAAATCTGCGCACTTCCAGGCTCCCAGTCAATGTGGGTGTCCCATACAGCCCAAACAAGAAGATTGTCAAGAAAGCTGCGGCTGATCCCGCTGACAACATGCCCCACCCTACAAATAAGCCCGATCATTTACAGAGCGCCGATTTAGATATGTTTGTTGATCTTTCACCCTTGGATTCTCGCCAAGTTGTTCGTGGTCCGCCAAGAGGCATGAGAGGCACCCAATGGCCTTCACCCTACCGAGCTTCAGCTCTTGGCATCACCAAGACGAACCAAGTGCGATCCTATGCCAGTTGCCTTTGCTTTCCTGGGAGGCATGCCCTCAATGATGGCGCAGCCAATGGTCGAGGACAGAAGGCTTTCAAGTTCGTAGAGCCGATAGTTCAAGGTACATTTATCATGTGCTTATATCATTTTCATGTATACATCTTTGTAGTTTGACTTTTGTCGCAATCATATTTTTTTGGGGGTCCTCACTTATGATGGGCAACTGATATGTGATGACATGGCAACTGGATTTGATGCACCATGTCACCTACATTTTTTTGCTGCCATGCTGCATTTCACATTTTGTGCAACCACATGGCAACTGTAGTTGCTGTCACATGGCAAATACAGTGCATTACACATGGCAACTGGATTTGCTGCACTATGTCACCTGCATTTTTTGTTTCCATGCTGCATTTTTTCACTCGGCAAGCACATGGCAAGTGTAGTTAGCACAACATGGCAACTATAGTTGCTGTGACATGGCAACTCAATCCAACCAGATGGCAACTCATCCAATCAGATGGAATTCATAATGCAACTACATGGCAAATGTAGTTGCTACAACATGGCCACCGAGTTGCACCACACATGGCAACTCCCCACTTTTTGTACATACATCTCACATCATGCACCCTATCTTCTCACAATGCATCTGCTTTTTTATTTCTAGGTATCCTAATCCACTTTTTGATCCTTGCAGCCACCCCGAGGAGATTTCACCGTCACTTGATGAAGCTTACCGCAGATCGAGGAGGCAAGATTGCGAGGAGGTCCTCACGAGGGCAAGGGCAATCAAGTTCCAATGTGCTGCAGATATGGTATCCGAGGATACCATCGAGTGCCACCCTTGGTTCTGAGGAGGCAGAGGGTAGTTCACCCACCTCCCAGTGAAGACTACGAGCCCAATTCGGCATACAAGGAATGACTCCACTGTATGATATTGTCAAGCATTTTGGAAATGTGAGGTCCAGAAGAAGCACATGAAGGAGCTGAAAGCGTAAATGACCACACCCCCATAATCTCTCATTTTCCTTTTTCCTTTTTACCATTCATCTTCTTTTGTACTTTCTATACATGATCCGCTTACGCTTTAGTTCTTTCATTTTTTACTTAGTAGGCATGATTCTTTCATGTTATATCATTTTCATATAGCTCATGCTTGGACAGAACCAAGGTCATTCAATGTGAAGTGACGACGTCGACCAGGTGATCTTGCCGAGTCCGTGAGGCCAAGCAAGAAAATGTCGATGAATGTAGTTGCATGCGGGATTAACTACATCAACAATCATATGGATGTGTGTGCCGACAAAACAATCATGCATTACAAGGTGACCTGCAAAATATGGGATGGTGACTTCCACCACAAAATCTCGAGGAAGAATTTTGCACAACACGGTGAATTCAAGCTCACACTGAAGAAATATGTGAGTATTCCTTCCCTGTTTGCACTTTTTTTCACATGGTATGGTTTTTTGCCATCTTCGATTCGCTTATGTGGCAGATGTTTCATGTGGCAATAGCTGCCGTAACCCGACTTTTGATTTTTGCATCTCATGCAAACTATGTGGCAACTTCATAGAAAATACATGGCAAATTTTGTTCATACATGGATGGCAACTTTCTTTCAACTACCCCCACCCATATACCAAACATTCTACTTGATTCTACTTTTTTGTCCTCCTGTTCTTCATGTGAACTCGCTTCCATTTCCTCACTTTTAAATGCAGGTCATGTTCCCCATGTTCCAGAGCTTGCACCACATGACCAACACGACAAGTGTGGTCACCACTATGCGATCTGCCTTGACCAAGAACCAATGTTTTGAGGTGCTTGATTCAATTGCTCGGCAATGATGCACATTACTACGCATGCTGAATTCTTCACCAACAACCTCAAAGAGACATGGAACCGCTACTACAGACACTCAAAGGTCCAGACGACATTTCCGTTGAGTACGAATACGGCAAGGAACACGTAATTTCCTACCCCCTTTCATGTGCCATTTACATCAATCCAACCTCTTTTGTTGTTACATCCTGAATTGGTCTATCACCGCTATGTTCGTCCTTTTTGCAAGTTCACCGACTTTTCTTGTGTAGGACGGACCGTGGCTTTCACACTTGGAATACTTTGCAAAGTGGGAAGGTAGACTTGTCCCGCTTATCATAGCTGCAACGATCGCTGAGCTCCGTAAAATCGCACATGGAACGGTCGACGAATGTAGATTTCAACAAGCGGTCCGAGCACGCGAGTTTGTGGAGGAAGCTGTCAAGAAAGTCATCAAGAGGTACAAGTGATCACGCGCGACACATCGGACGATACCTTACATTCCGGTCCGAGGAATGTAAGGTACTATCTCTTTGTTCTCGCCAAAACTATGTTCGTGGTGCTATGTTATGACTACAACCCCGTTAGCCTACTATGTAGTGGTGGTGTGAGCGACATTTGAATAGTTTCGTAATATATGTGGTTGTGAACCTATTTAGGAGTGAAGCAGATATGTTTTTATGTTTATCATTATTACTATGGTTTCATCGCTTGTAGCACCCATTTGTCGCTTCAATGCGCCACGATGTTTTAAAACATGCCAAATGTAGTTCATCGAACATGGTTAGTAAAAGTCATCATCGTTGTTCATTTGGACGTTTGCTTCTTCTTTTCATCACTAACTTCACCGGCTAGCATGGTAGGTTGATCATGTAGCCACAACCTTTGCGCGGTTTATGCACATTACGCTTTTTCCAACTTGTTTCCCATACATTGCACACAACACAATATGTGTCACTAAACCGCCGAATTGTCATGGAAATATATGTGATGCAGAGTCATTACAAATACCATGACATATTTTCAAGACAACTAACATGGCAGATCCAAGATAAAACAACATGGCGATCCAAAGATAATTAATATGGCGATCCAAAGATAACTAAATGGCGATCCAAAGGCAACTAATATGGCGATCCAAGGCAACTAGCATGGCATATTTTTAGTATAAAATAGCATGGCATATTTAGTATAAAATAGCATGACAGTTAACTACACATAACATGGCGATTAAGTACCCATAACATGGCAACTACATTTATCCATTCAATGCATTTTCCTTCAACTTCAAGCCCCTCAAGAGTCATTATCCCAATTTAAAAAATTCACAACATCTAGGGTACAAAACAAAATGTCCACAAGGACCATGTCGAGTGCCCCAATTTTTGCTTATGGATCGCCGGCCCTTTCTTCGCTTTTTGTGTTTTGCATGAATCTCCAATCCCGATTTGTACCTTATTCTCTTGACGACTCTTTGTGATGGAAAGGTGGGTTCCTGACCTGGGTTTGTGTGCTTGTTGCCCATCTTATCTCGTAGTTTTCGATGATGGCCCTGTGGATGAAGGCACACTTGATGCGGGGAACCGTGTAAGGCTTCCCAACTTTCCTCTTCTTGATCTCATCAAGCCTCTATTTTCGTGGCCTTCTGTTTTTCTCGGACTCTCGCTGTCTCATCACTCTTGCACGCTTCATCAATTAGCTCAAGATAGTTCTTTGTCAAGACAACGGCCTCACGACTTCCATGGTTGCCTCAGGTTCTCGTCATGCACAGCCGTAATCGGCTTGTTGTCTACGCAAAACACGCCGCCGGCCCCAAGTCCATCGCCGCTTTATGAAATGGCGGGCATCCGCTCACCCGCTCATGTCCATTACTTTTAGTATGTGATAGCACACAATGCCGCCCTGCTCAAACTTGCAAGATTGGCGAGTATTCGCCGCCATCGAGGTTTTGGCGTAGTTCCTTCCTTTGTCCGGCCTCGTGTTCAATCGACATGCCCTAAATAGAACACACCTTGGACGTATGTTCGCCCACCGAAAGCCGTGAACATGCCGGCACGCTTTATTTCTTCCCGAATCTACAAGTTTTGTGTGTTTTCGTTAAACTATTGTGCGATCTTTTTTGTAGCACCTTGTGTTGTCATGGAAATAGAAATACATTTTGTTTGGACATGGAAAACATAGTACATCAACATGGCAAACATAGTACACGAACATGGCAAACATAGTACATCAATATGGCAAACATAGTACATTGAACATGGCAAACATAGTACACTAGACATGGCAGCTGCAGAACTAGACAAGGCAATCAGAGTGCATTTTCAATCACTCATTGTCATTTCCACACCAACATTCCTCATGGAAGCACTTTGCATAAATCATGGCAAACTGCATTTTTATTGAACATGGCATCTAAGCTGAGTAAGCATGGCAATTGCATTTTTCAACAAACATGGTAGTTTGCATTTTAGTAAACATGGCAATTGCATTTCAGATATGTGTCGAGAATATAACATTTTTCATTGACATTGACATTTGCATACCAACATGCCCCAATGGCAAGATAAAGGCATTAAACATGGCAACGCACTTCATTGAACATGGAAAATGCATCTGAGCAAGCATGGCAAAATGTAATTTTCATTGAACATGGCAACTGCAATGAGTAAGCATGGCAAACAAGATTTCATTAAACATGGCAATCGTGATATCATGGCAATTGATTGCACTCTATAAGGCTCCTACGCTTTAGTGCTTCTTATGCAAATAAGACAGAACACAATTTACTTGTTAAAGATCTTGTTTGTGTATATCTTGCTCATTTGCCTCTCCATCAAGAAAACGTTAGCAATTTCGCTGATTAGCGAAGGTAGCTTCTTGTTGCAGCTCAAATCCCGAATTTTTGTTGCAAAGCTGTTACCGCTGGCAAACTAGCAATGAGTTGCCAGCACGCACCGCTCAAAACAGCATTGAACCCCTCGCCGCGCCAGAGTTCCGCAGTAAAGGGAAGAAGAACTGCATGAAGTAGGCCGGCACCCAAGACATTCGCTTCTCCCACGGTTAACAAGCCGCCTCGTTGTCTTGGACTTGATATGTTTCAATCATGGCCATCCAGCTCCTTTCAAACTCCTCCACCGCTGCTGTGGTCCACGACACCGAACGCCTTTGTGGAGCTCGACCGGCAAGAAGAATGGTCCTAGCGCCTCTTCACCTTCTTATATCAAAGCACCGCAAGGTTCGCACCGCCAACGGAAATACCTCCTCTATGCCTCGCACGCATGTCAAATCCGGTCTATTATGTTCATCGGAGCAAGTTCATGCATGCACTCCTAAGGTCTTGAACAACCAAACGCATTCCATCCGTGTCTTCGCTCAACGAGCCCGCAATTAACCGCATAACTAATTGTGGTTATTTATTCCTATGAACGGAGCGCATGGCATCTTGTACATATTAGTGAGATATGTCGCCAATGAAATGCAATCTCGAAATGTTTGTAGGCTCTTCTTGCAGCACCATCCACCCAATACATGTTCCTCGACACGGTCCTCATCGCCCAACCTTATCCTCAGAAGAAATCGGATCTTCCTTCGCTTTCATCCGGGAGGCCATTGGGCCTCTATGTCACCCAACTTGCTCTCTCTACGGTACTTTGCCCGTAGGTTTGTGACGCCACCGGTATGTAGGGCATGCTACTCGTTTCCCTTTTGATGTGGATGAGTGATAGTATCTCGACCATTCTTGATGGACCGATGTTACAATCATGTAGCAGCTTTATTAATTGCCTTCGACCGGGTGAATCCTCCGTGGGCGGTCGAAATTTGACCAGTCGAACTTTTTATGAGCTTGTGGTTGTGCTCACAAAATATTCAAGGACTACATACTATGTTCCATCTATGTTTAGCTTACACCGACAGGCATCCCCTTGAGAATGATCCCTCTTTCGCTCGAACGAGTGTGCAACACCTTTCCCTTCTTGTTCCTTCGTGCCTTGTGGCATCTCATCTCACCGATGTACTCGTTAGTTTTCTTAATTTTCCTATGGTATTCGGTGTTGACGGCAAACCCATGGAACTTTGCATATGTCCGTAGAATTCCTTTGCTTCGCAAACGATTCAAATCTTCGCCCAACGACGGGGCTTAGGTACCATGATCTCCGTTGCCCATCATCTTCATCCCTTGTGCCTGCCGCTTTCATCATTCACTTCAAAGATCGGCGGCTTCATCTACTTGAGTGTTGCCGTTTTGGCTCAAAGGTGGCTGTGAGAATTGCTGGAATGATTGCCTTTCACATCGACTCGCATTGTTTATGCATGATTGTCCGCCGGGGGGAACACGCCTTCGGTGCTCGGAGCTCCCGCAATAGATGTGCCCGCCCTGTTCATCAGAGTTGTAGGCCCCGAATGGAAAAAACAGTACGAGAGTAAGATTTTTTGTTTGAATAACATGTTTATCGCAACGGATGACATCAACGCCGAAAGTGATTTGGCATTACATCATTCAACAGCAAGATGTGAGTTTTGCGTGGACATGGGTGGCAAATGTAGCTGTCAGTCATGGCAGCACAAATTCAACAAACATGGCAACTATTGTTTGCCAATGCACGACAACAAGCTCCTTTTTTAGTACGAAAACTTGGGTTCTATATGCATGGCAGCTGCAGTCCCGCATACATGGCAAATCGCTACCAACAAATGGCAACCACGTGTTCTAGCAACAAAACTATTGCATTCTAAGCTTGATCTCACTAGGCGAAATGCGCTCAACTATTAGTGATGCACACATGCTTTTAGCACTTGGCAAATTTTCAAAGACAATACATGACTCATTTACACGCAACCACTTGTCGCCGCTTTTATGCTTGGTTTTTGTCCACCATCACCGCCATGCATCTCTTTTTCGTCACGCGTTTTCCACAAAACAAATGTATTGTTGTTTTGTGGTTCAATTTTTTTCCTTACCTTGTTGTGATGCATGTGACCATCTTGTGTGGTCTGACACCAAATTGACGTGCTCCATCTCGCAATCTATGAAGCTTGCCACAGACGCTTGCCGGGTTACCACCACCGTAATAACCTCGTAAGCATAGTAGTAGTTGGTGAATTCATGGCAAATGTAGTTTGTGTTAGCATGGCAACCGTAGTTGCCTCGATGTGGCAACGCAGTTTTCCGGCATGGCAACCGTAGTTGCACTAGTATGGCAACCGCAGTTGTTCTTCCATGGCAACGCGCTGTTCTCGATGTGGCAATCGCAGCTTGTCCTAGCATGGCAATCGCAGCTGTAATTGCATGGCAACCGCATTGTTCCTCCATGGCAATTGCATGTCCGGATGGCAACAAAGCTTGTCCGAGATGACAACCGCAGTTATTTATCCATGGCAATTGTAGATGTCCAATCATGGCAATCGCAGCTATCAACTATGCTTCTCCCGCTAATCGACCATCCACAACTTCACTTTTTTATGGACTCACCGTATGACGCCGATGGCGTGTACATGGGTGCCGATGCCACGGTCGCATGAAGGCTCGATTTTCACCCGTAATAACTCGTGAGTCCTTTTACATTTTTTTTGCATGTTTATTTTTCATGTCCGCACAAGATGTGCTCTTTTTCGTATGCATTACCTTGATTAGCCATATTAGCTAGTTGAAACCGGCTTCCCGACATTTGTCGTTGTTAGCGCCGGACCGAATCTTGCCAGTGGGCCCCATAAGTGTGTTTTGGTCATAAGAACTCCAAAAAATGATAGTGTACGAATAGTAGAATGTCATCTTCATCGCTATGAAGATGGAAATTGTTCTTCTTTTGTTATCACGATCATACCAATGCCTCGTGAACTTTCTAGTAGTGGCAGAACGGCCCCGCAGAGATGAGTTGATCAGACGATGCATCCCAAGGGGGCATTTCTAGCCTTTGAGAACCCCAAGTATCGCCCCATCTTCGTGATTCATTCTTTCCGTTCTCGCTTTTCCAATGTGTTCTCAATCATCGCATGAACAAGAACACATCAACAATCCACAAGAATTGTATTCTTCCGCCGCTTGCACAGAGAAGATAGGGATGGCAAAAGGTCAACTAGGTGGCAGTCGACAATGAAAGGTGGCAACTATCGTATACACAAGTGGCAATTAATTTTTCCCACCACTTTTATTCCAAAATTGTCCTTCCTCCTTTTTTAGGGATTCCTACTCATCCATTTCATACCCAACTACTTGCGCCAATCAAACTAGGAACTTAAGTTAATCTCAAATGTAGTACATGGCAGATGTGGTGTATTCTGCTTGGCAATTGCAAGATACACCAATCATGTAGTGTTTTACCCCACAAAGATGGATTTAGTGGAAGGTAAGA
This sequence comes from Aegilops speltoides, assembly GCA_021437245.1. Classification (NCBI taxonomy): domain Eukaryota; kingdom Viridiplantae; phylum Streptophyta; class Magnoliopsida; order Poales; family Poaceae; genus Aegilops; species Aegilops speltoides. Next base: position 68,586 of record JAHHZJ010001225.1, on the reverse strand, counting down.
AGGATGAGAAGCAAGACGAGATCGGGAGATTTCACCGATTTTAGCCGATCGCCTTTTGGAGGGATGGGTTGGAGTGGGGATGGGGATGGGGAGGGTTGGGGTGTGGTTTCGTGGGAGTGCCTTACGGATCTGCCCTTGCTATGGAAACCAGAGAAGGCCGCGACGGAGGTAGGGGTTCGAGAGGTGGGGGACGATGGTGGGAGAGAGGGATCGACGGAGGCTGGGAACGGCTGGTCGTGGCAGTAGCGGGTCGTCTGCCCGGATGGGGCAAGGCGGGGTTGCTACACACCGGACGGGGTTGTGAATTGCGCCCGACACGGGCGGGCGGTTCCTTATTCACGCCACACGAGGCGGTGGGGGTTCAGATCCATGCCACACGTGTGGCGCTTATCGCGACCCATATTTTTGCTTTGTACTACCTCTATCTAAAAACGCCCTACATTTTAAGACGGAGGTAGTATTAGTTAGGTCGGCTTGGAATCCTGTAATTTTTCTACAACTATGTATGATTACCCTCAGATATTACTAGAAACCAAGATAATACAAATCTTATATAGGATGCTTAAATGGTTCATGCTGAACCGGCAAGACACCGTTGTGTATGCTACGACGCTGTGGCGGCAGCCATCACGGACCTAAGCAGCGGATACCTCTCATGTTCTACATTTCGTGGTGTTCGGCACCAGAACGCGGCCGACCGCTCATCGCAGGGATAGCTCCGCCAACGCTATGCGGCGGGCTGGTCAAGGCGTGGAGGAGCGTGACGGTAGACATCATGGTACCGACGGCCGGGCGGCGAGGGAGGTGGAGCAGCGAGTTGCCTAGCTCATGTATCGTAGGCTCAAGAACCCACCCAGACGGCTTTTATTGCTCGAGAACCCTCTTCCAGCTCGCGGATGCCATGGAGGTTGTGCGTATTATGGTGCAAATCAAGATGAGGAGCAGATGTGGTGCACGCCTTGCCCGTGCCCGGCCTTGTTTAAATATCGATGAAGGCGAGGAGCCAACCGACATTGTGTTTAATGTTGACGGCTCTCGACGGACGTGTGTCGAGTAGGTTTTTAGCCCACGCCGGGTTCAATGGAGGTAGGCGGGCAGTCGGGTCGGATGAATGCGGCGAGGAGGCGTGTTCAATCGGGCATGCAGATGGCACACTCTCGGCCGGTGCGCTACTTCAAAGCCGGTAGTGAGAGGTCGCCCGCTTCGCTTCCAATGCATGCAGAGCGGACGCCTACAACAACATGAATGCAAACAAATGACATCATGGAAGGCTGCACGCGGAGGGGGTTTTGTGGGGATGGTCGATGTGATGCTGCAATGATCCGGCTGTAACACCCCAAAGAGATAAGCTATCGGTAATCCCATACTATTGGTGCCATGTCATCACAATTAATTTTGCTAAACCTCACCTTGATCCAAACCCAATTCAAAATCAAATTTGAAATAAAGTCAAATAACTAAAATTTTCAAAAGGTAAAATAAAAATGTAGGTTGGGTTACAAATATTCACCAACTAATTGTTATGTGAGAATCAACATTTTACAAAATATTAAAATGCCCTTAGCCATTTAAAACTACTCCAGTAGCAATTATATGGGGCTTTTCAATTTAAATAAATATTTAAACTATTCTAAAATATTTTGAAACTTGGTGGTTTTACTCAAAACCTTGCTTCAATATTTTTGTGCTAAATTGCACATTTAACTAAATGCATTTGTTAGCTCAAAATAATATAAAACAGTAAAGAAATAAAGAAAAACAGAAAAGAAAAGAGAAAAGGAAAAGGAAAAGGAAAGAAAAGGGCCAGACGGCACCGGATCTAATTGCTGCTTCATTTCCTCTGTCTTTGTCAGATTACTAGAACATGTACTTTTCTCCTCTGGCTGCCTTGGCATTTAGGTCATATTGTTCATCGCTGGGGATTCTTGCTCCCTTGCTATCTTCAAGGACTTCTATTCAGCTCTCTAGCTTCTCATATTCTCGCTGCTTTTTTTCCTATTTCTTGGCAAATCTTGTAATTTTTCATGTATTATGATATTGAGCTGTGGCACTGCTGGTGCCTTCCTCTGTTAAAAAAGAGGGTTACCTACCAGCCTCAACCACCCAAGACGCTCAATGCGCAGACGCCTCTTCGTGCAGCCAGCTCATTTCATCTTCCACGCAACGACCTCCCCATACCGGACAAAGGAATGAGGAAATTTCAGAGAATCGCTCGCTTCCTCCGCCTCAACCGCTTGTTGCAATGTTCTTCCGCTCAAAGGTTACATGAAACTCGATCATGTTGTCGCCGACGGTGCTGAAAGATTACCAATACTATGTAATTTTTACGGAAATGTTAACGCCCACACGTGTGGGTGTTAGCCATCTCAACCACACGCCCATCGCGCCCAGCAAGATTCCGTGACGATTCTTGGCACCTTTTGGCCGATTTTGTGTGCCACGTAGGACAAGGCGCGTGTGTGGTGTGTGACATAGTTTGCCCACACGCCGGTTGCCCCCTCCCCCCCTCGGTCAGCGGTTACCACTCGGGGGCATGCCGTGGAACTGCTCTGCGCCCGCACGCCACGCGCCGACCATGGTTGACGTCAAACACGTCACAAGACTTCGCCTCCCTCACGGTTCCATTTACCTCCTTCGCCATTTCGCACAACCCACCCCACAGTTCACCGATGGGAGGAGAAGACGAGAGGAGGAGAAGGCGACGGCGAGGCGGAAGAGTCGACGGCATTCGCGGCTCGGTGGTGCTCGCACGGACCGGAGCGCCTTCGCTTGAGCGCCTACAGATTGAAGGTAACGCTCCCTACCACGCCAAAATCTCTTTCCTGCATTTCTCCCCGCCTCCGTTCCATGCTTCGCCGAAGTTTCATCGAGATTCAAAGGCGGTTCATGGATGCGCCGCGCTTCGCCGCAGCGAGTCTTGTGCTTGCTGCTGGCATTCAGTTTCGACGCCGGTGGCGGTCACGCCGGTGGGTTCGCTAATCCGAGCCACATCCTGGTTGTGCCTTGGGATTGGGCCGTTGTTTTTCAGGTGATAGCGCGCATTGCTTCAATTGTTATTTGCATCACGGGAGAATTTTGGTGATGAACTTCAAGTCATGATAGTTGCCATTGAACCCTAGATCTAGCTAGTTGTTTTTCAAAGTGCAAGATGAATGCAAACATGATAGTTTGAGTAACTATCTCGCACCGTATGGCAACTAATTTCCGATTGAATGTGATAGTTGTCACAAATATGTTTTCCATGTGGCAACTACTCGGCACATGCTATGGTTGTTGCCACGTGTAGGTATGGTAAAGTGTAGTAAATAGGTAGTCATTGCGTTTCAGAACCATGTGCACTAGATGGCAACTAATTTCCACATCAACTCGTGTGAGTTGCCACATATATGCTTTCCATGTAGCAAGTATTTTGTGAACACACTATGGCTGCTGCATGTTGTAGGGGATAATGTGGCAAATTCACTATACCACGCACTCCAAATTTGTGTTTTTCCACCTGACTTGTGGCAATTGACAGGATAATGTGGCATGGCAAAGACAGAACTAGGTAGTCTGTTTCAAAGAACTATGTGCAATCGGATGGCAACTAATTTCCACATCAACCGGTCGATGCCATATATATGCTTTCCATGTGGCAAGTATCTTCAACACAGATGCCTGCCATGTTATAGGCAGGATAATGTGGCAAATTCATTGTACTATAGACCCAGTTTCGGTTTTGCCACGCTGACTTGTGATATCTGAACATATTTGTCCGTACTAAATGGCAACTCATTTTTAATATGAGGTCAGTGTGTGCATTGCAATTTCAGGTTGTTCAGTAGATGTTTTTCATCGCTTTTTTGAATTTTGTGTTGCATTTTAACATGGAAATTTCAACCTAGCACATTTTGCCATTGAACACATGCAAGTCATTTTTGTATGAGGACAGGGTGTGAGCTGCCACATTTTATGTTTGTGCAGTGGAAGATTTGTGCCTTTCTTTCGTAATATCTTGTGCTAACATGGCAACTTCAACATTTTGTTTTTAAGTGCATTACGATTTGTACATTTTTCAAATGAAACCAATGTGCTTAATTGCCAAATTTATGTTTTCGAAATCATAGGGGGTGCGGTGTGTTCATGTGATATTTTGCCTTCACTAGTTGCCATTTCAATCGAGCCCATGTGGCAAGATATTCTGTTAGGTGGCAACTACTTACTTCCTACATTTTCATTTCCACCGACAATTTGGTCTGTTTTACCTCCAGAATGGATCGCGCATCATCAAAATGATGATGATGATTTCATGGATGCACCACAAAGAATCGAGCAATCGGACGGAGAAAAGACGGCGATGAGGTAACTGCCACACCCTCCTCCTCCCCGATATGTTCTGGATGCCACTCGAGCTTGATTCGTCTATGAACTAAAATTTCATGACAAAGGAAAACATGGCAACAAATGACCATTTTTCTGTTTTGCGTAAGAAGAAACATACTCATTAGGGCCTCGCAGAACGCCTCGACTTCATTGACCGACCGATTTATCGACAATCAGGGAGTTGGCCCGAGATGGGTATGGCTTCGGGATGTCCGCAAGAATCTAGTCAACCTCAGATTGCGATTAGCTTGGTGAGATTTACGACCCGCCGTGGAATTTGTGATTCCGGAAGTGGAAGACCGGCTGACGAGGAATCCGTGTTCTGCACTTTGGGTGTGCCCCGTGGAGAAATCAAAGTCCCGTATGAGGTCAATAATAAGATCAAGGAAACGTTGTTCCCCCGTTTGTTTCCTGGGTTGGAATCCATGCCGAACACGACTTTCCTGGCAGATTCGCTGCAGGCCATGACAACCCATGGCGACGTTTTTAAGATGAAACTACTCATGTATCTCATCTCAGCTATTTTGCACCGACCACTTCTCTTCACCCAAGCAACTAATGCTTCCCCATCCCGTGAATGATCTATCTTTACTCCATTATTTTCCTTCAATCTTTTGGTTCTGATGTCATGTGTAAGCTAGTCAACGCGTTTTTTGATGTTTTTCCATTTGATTTCGATTCGCAACTTGTCCTAAAAATTGTGCAATGCAAAGTAAACCGAAAGATGTGAAGAACATGAATTGGTGTAAGTTCATTGTCAATTTCCGCATGATGCATTCTCAAACAATATGTATCGTATGGGTTTAACGTTTAATGGTATTTTTACCACCTTTTTATGAACACTCTTTAACACCTTTATTTATGCATTGCAACCTAATCATAACAAGATGGCAACTGCCATCATACCATGATGGCAACTAGCACATACAGATGGCAACTTCTTCTTTTCTTTTTCATGCACTTCAACTTGATGATTGTAGGAACATACATTAGCCTGTTTTTGTAAAATACCATGATGGCAACTGATATTTCTTTCTTTTAAAATTGTTGTACATCAGCTCATGTATGTCGACTGTCTTGATCTGCCCACAGTGGATTTCACTGGACAGAGGCCCACCACACACAAGTTTGATGTTTCGCATGGACTTACGATGTCAAGTGGTTGTGCAGCAGGTAACGATACCAAATATGGAAAACTGCAGGTTAGTTCTAGTTTCTTCTACACGACATTCCTACAAATTTTTATGCATAACATATGAAAAAATCCTCATGTGGCAAACCTGCCTATGGCTAACAAGAGATGACTACCTTGTTAGCCATGGCTGTCAAGATGGTATACATGTCTCACTCCACATGGCAACTCACATCCGTTGAAACTTCTATTCTCGCTTCTTCTTTTGTTTTATTTGCAACATGAACTGTTAGTCGGTTCATCATTTTCTCTTACATCCTAGCTATTTTTGGTTATTTCCAAATGATGGCCAAGCATGCTATAGACTACAACGGTTTGGGGGGCCTCAAAACTTTGGAAAGTGAATGGACGCACTCAGCTCCATCTTGCCCCATCGAGGTAATCAAAGATATATATATCTATGGTTGCTTTGGATTATTTTATCTTGTGCAAGTGACTCTAATATGGTTGGTTATTGCTTCTTTTTTCGGTACGTGAGGGCACCTGCTGAGCATCTAATTGGGCGTTTGCATCCGAATGACCAGCTTGCTCGGAAGTTGGTTGAGGGTTGACGCCCCTTAATGGCTCGACAGAGATGCGGTTAAGTAGGGAGTTCACTACATTTGTTGCAGAACCACACATCGCCAACTGTTGCGCGGGCTGGTACGACACAACAGTTCCAAAGAGCTTGCACACAAGATGAACTAGATGGAGACGTTGTTCTCAACAAGGACGATGACAATGCCATGGAGAACGGCAAAGACGACAATCGATGATGATGAACATGTTGAAGTTCGGCAGTGGGTAAGAAGGGCAAGGATGCACCGATGTCCCCCACCGGAAAAGTCAAAGAATATACAGCTATGAGAGGAGAGGGGTGTCGCCTCAAAGAGGGGAGGGCTCCAGAGGATGTTGGCGTGGTTCTCCGCAAGAGGTCTAGGACCGATCCTCAGAGCTGCTAGGAGGAGGTTCGACTCTATTTTAGTGTTTTGTTTTGTCTATATTTTTGAACAGACCAACTTTTTTGCATTTGTTTTGCTAAGCGCTGCAATAAGTTTCCGTCTGACACTTGCCACCTTTTTTTGCCTCCATCTTATACGGAAGTGAGGCGATAGTGGGACAAAGCAAAGAAACAGGAACCAACACCAACCTGCTTCTACTGATGAACAAAGGTGCCCCATTGTGACACCCCTTCCACCAGGTCATCTCTCGACGATTTATCGCCCAACACCGAGGATCTTATCGTTGCTGCTATGAGAAAGCCACCAAGAAGTAGGTTTTCCCGTTTTCATTGCCATAGTGCTATATTTTGATTTTTCAATGCATCTGCTCAGCTTGCCACATGGGCTATTGTCATCACCCCACATGGCAACCGCTGTTTTTCCAATGATCTCATTCCTTTTAACGCATGGCAACTCCCGCTTGTTTTTGCATGGCAATCGCTATCTAGGCCAAATGGCAACTCTTATTGTACCTACATGGCAACCGCCATCTTTCCATTGGCTTGTGTGCTCATCCCATACCTAGTTTTGAAATTTCATTCCCGGCAGATCGCATTTTTATCATTCTTCGTTGGCTAGCATGGCAACTCTTGCTGGTTTTGCACGGCAACGCTAACTATGCCACATGGAAACTCTTATTCCACCTACATGGCAACTAACTTTCCACCTACTTTTCATTTTTTAAGATTTCTACCATGGCAAATTTTTGGTTCATTTGTTAATACATTTTCATGTGCTTTTTTGCGGGTGAAGAAGACTACTACACGCCGCCAAGCATATCATTAGGGACAGACTACGCTTCATTCAAAGTTGTCAACAGGTGGCAACTTACATGTTCATGAGGTGCCACGACAAAACCGTCTTGCACCATCAACCGTTTCGCTTAACTCGACGCAAGTGGTCGACCATCTCTCGCCGTGCAGTGCTAGCAAACAGCATCCGACATTGGGGAGTGACGAGTCGGTATCCGCCAGATCGCTGAAATATTGCCCACTCACCGGCAATGAAGGATGATGTTGTGAGCCATGCCACCCCAAAGAAGCGCTGAAGTGGATGCTCCCGAGACCAACCTAAGGAAGGAAGATTCCCGCCATCCGACGCGGGATTCCGCGGCGGTGGTGGCACCTCTGTCCACGAGAAGTGGCCGAGGCGGCAGTCATAATGATATGCCATCTATAGGTGAGAGTCTTGGCACAATAGCTCCAGCCCCGGTGGTTCAGATATTGCCGAGGCGATCGTTCGTGTTGATTCCTAGGCATTGTAGCCCCGCAACCAATCAACAGACATACCTAACGCACCAGCCGTAGCTAGGAGCAGCAGAGATGAGTCTGGTTATGTTCCTCGGCCCACACTGCTCCCACCACCGCCAAAAGCAATGTTACGGAGAAACCAAGACCGGAGTACAACCGATGCGTGTGTCAAGGCACGAGTGATGTAGGTGAACACACGGCGATCGGCTTTATCGCAGGGAAAACCCCATTTAAATCACGACTTCCAAGCTCCCAAATAATGTTGGTGTCCCCTACGGCCCAAACAAGAAGATTGTCAAGAAAGCGGGCCGAACACCGACAACACGCCCGCCCTAAAAATAAGCCCGATGATTCTACAACGCGATATCCGACAACACGCCTCCCAACAAATAAGCCCGGGATTCTACAAAGACTGATTCAGATATGTTTGTTGATCTTTCACCTTGGATTCTGCCCCGCAAGTTGTTTGCGGTCCGCCAAGAGGCATGAGAGGCACCCAATGGCCTTCACCCCACCGAGCTTTAGCCTTGGCATCACCAAGATCAACCAGGTAAGATCTCACGCCACGCTTTTGCTTTCCGGGAGGTATGCCCGCAATGATGGCACAAATAATGGTCGAGGGTGAAGGTTGTCAAGTTCAGAGGCCGATCGCCCGGTACATTTCTTCCGCTTATCTTTTTCTTGTATACATCTGTAGTCCGACTTTTGTCCCAAGCAATTTTTGGGGTTCTCACCGTGATGGCAATCGTTATGTGATGACATAGCACCAGGATTTGCTGCACCATCTTATTTACATTTTGTTGCCATGCTGTATTTTCCATTTGGCAACCACATGGCAACCGGTTGATACAACATGGCAACTGTACTTGTTCTCACATGGCAACTACAATGCACTATACATTGCAACTGGATTTGCTGCAGCATGTCACCTGCAATTTTGTTTCCATGTTGCATTTTTCATTCGGCAACCACATGGCAACTGGAGTTGACAAAACATGGCAACTGCAGTTGCTTTCACATGGCAATTACAGTGCAATACACATGGCAACTGGATTTGCCTCCACATGGCAACTCCCCACTTTTTGTACCTACATTTCATATCATGTACCTTTTCTCATCGCACTACATTTGTTTTCGCACTACATTTGTTTTGTTTTCCAGGTATCCTAACCCACTTTTTGATCCTTGCACCCGAGGAGATTTCGCATTACTTGATGAAGTTTACCGCAGGATTGAGGAGGCATCATTGCAGGAGGTCCTCACGAGGTCAGGCAATCAAGTTCCAACGGTTGCTGAGATCAGATTCCGACGATACCATTAGAAGTGCCACCACCGGGTTTCGGAGGCACAGAGGGTAGTTCGCCCACATCCCGCGGATGACTACGAGCCCAAGTCGTGGCCACAAAGGAGCGAACCAGCTGTACGATATTGTCGGATTTGGAAATGCGAGGGCCAACAAAGAAGCACATGAAGGAGCTGAAAGGTTAATGACCACACCACATAATCTCTCATTTTGCTTTGCTCTTTTACCATTCATCTTTTCCTACTTTCTAGATATGATCCGCTTACATTTTAGTTCTTATTTTTTACTTAGTAAACATGATTCTTTAATGTTATATCATTTTCATACAGCCTATGTTTGGACAGAACCAAGGTCATATAATGTGAAGCGACGACGCAACTGGTGATCTTGCCGAGTCCGTGAGGCCACTCGAAAATGTCACGATTTAGGCATGTGGGATCGATTTCATCAACAAGCATATGGATCTGTCTCCCGACAAAACAATCATGCATTATAGTGTGACCTGCAAAATATGGGTTGGTGACTTCCACCACAAAATCCTGAGGAAGCATTTTGCTGCACACTATGAATTCAAGCTCACAATGAAGAAATGTGTGAGTACTCCTTCCCTGTTTGCACATTTTTTTTCTCCCATGGTATGTTTTTTGCCAAGAGTCTGACTCGCTTATGTGGCAGTGTTTATGTAACAAATGCCATGTAAACTGACTTTTGATTTGCGTCCCCGTACAAACTATGTGGCAACTTCAAAGTAAAATACAGGGCAACTTTGTTCATACATGGATGGCAACTTCTTTTAACTACCCACTTTAACTAAACATTCTACGTGATTCTACTTTTTTGGCCCCTTGCAGTTTTATGTCACTCATGTGCCTCGACTGCAACTGGTGATATCCTTAGACGTCATTTTCCCAAATACACCATTTTCGTTCTTCATGTGAACTCGCTTTATTTCCTTCATTTTACTTGTAGGTCCTGTCCCTATGTTCCAGGAGCTTACACCACATGACCCACGTGACAAGTGAGGTCACCATCCGCGATCTGCCTACCAAGAACCAACATTTTGAGGTGCTTGATTCAATGCGCTCGATACCTGATTGATAACCCACAAGTGTAGGGGATCGCAACCGCCGAGGGTAAAGTATTCAACCCAAATTTATTGATTCGACAAGGAGCCAAAGAATATTCTTGAGTATTAACATTGAGTTGTCAATTCAACCACACCGGATAACTTAGTATCCGCAGCAAAGTATTTAGTAGCAAAGTAGTATGATAATAAAGGTAACGTAGCAAAAGTAAAGAGAATAGTTTTGGGGTTTTGTAGTAGTTGTAACAATAGCAACGAAAAGTAAATAAGTGAAGAACAATATGTGAAAAGCTCGTGGGCAACGGATCGCTGATAGATAATTATGCCGATGATTTCTCATGTAATAGCCATCACATAGGGTGACACGTAACTAGCTCCAATTCATCAATGTAATGTAGGCATGTATTCAGATATAGTCATCGTTTATGGAAAAGAACTTGCATGACATCTTTTGTCCTACCCTCCCGGGCAGCGGGTCCTAACGGAAACTGCCGGGGTTGATGCTATATGCCAACGGGTGGCTTATCATGGTGGGGGCAGAACGTCCGGTGCTCGAAACGGATGAGGCGAAGACATGCACGCAGCAATCTTACCCAGCTTCGGCTCTCCGAGGAGATAACACCTTATCGCCGCTTCCAAGGGTCTCCGCATGATCACTATGGGGTGATAGTACAACGGTGCTCCTCGAGCTGTTTGGGGTGGAGGAGCAAGGCTAGCTTTTTCCCTCTCGCTATGTGTCTAAAACCTATCCAGGTAACCTTTGTATGGGTGCCCGGGTTTAGAAGGCCACCTGGGGTAAACGGTAATCCGACCGGCATGGCTCCCGCCGGGCCTTCTTGGCCGCCCTCCCGCCGGTGGTCCGCCGACGGCGGGTCCTCATGGACAGAACATCCGGTAACGCCCCGATGACGCAGTTCGGTCATGGGGTGGGAACAAGGTTGCCGTTATCAGCGACCAGCCGCCACCCCGCCCAACTGGTTTATGGCTCAGGCTCGGCCGAGGCGGCCGACTGGGAGGCTGCCCGAGGGCCGCCTTCGGACTCTTCGGTCATCTTATTCTATCTCACGACGGGGGCGATCTCGGGCCAGACGCACAGCTGTGGGCAGAGTGCCTGTGCACTATGGTGAGAAGGGAGGCATGGCAAGTGCGGCCTCACGAGATCTCCCGTGACGCTGCTCATCAGAGCTATGCCTTCCTCCCAGGGTCCGAGGGGACAGCCAGAGGGGGCTGTACCTCTGATCGGTTCGTAGGTCCGGGCCGACTTTCATAGTCGGCCCTTGAGAGGTCGAAGCCCGAGTCGGCTTGTTTCGAGTCGCCATCCGAGGACTCGCTTCTGGTCGCTACCGACTCGCCTTCCGGTCGCCAGACCGCCTTCTCGGTCGCTACCGACTCGCCTTCGGTCGCCGCGATTCGCTCTTCTCAAGGTCGCCACCGACTCGGCCGAGGGCGCGCCGCCCGGCGTCTTGAAAGATCTTGGGTCCCGGGTCACTTACCCATGGCCCATTATCACAAGAGTCCCGGTGGCGGTCCGGGCGCCCCAGGCTTCGCAGTTACCGCGTGCCGACCGAGATTCGCGTTGCGTTTTGGGCCGCCATTGAGTCGGTTCGCTCGCGGAGGAGCCGCCGCCGCAAGTCGTGGGCGGAAACCGGCGGCGATCGACGCCTCGCCATCTATGAGACGTCCGCTGCTGGCGCCACATGGAGACGATAGCTCGCCGCCCACGCGCGGACGGGACGGGGCCAGGCTCGCGACACGCGCCGGTCCCGGAAGCGGATCGGCGGCCGAGGGCGGAAAGGTTCCCCACGGGTTACCGCGGAATTCGGGGGTTAATCGGGCCGGGGGTCGGGCGCAGCGAATCCCCACGCCGCCTGCTTTCAACGCCGGGCTATGAATAGGCAGAGGAGCGGCGCATAGCACGCGACTCTCCCCGCCTTTGCCTTTCTTCTTCCTTCACCCGCCCCTGCTTCTCGCGGAGCGCAGGTGCTTCCCGCCGACGATGATCTTTTCCGCCACTTCGCCAAGGCCCGGCGAATGGGATGGTTTGACGGATGCGGAGGACATCGAGTTCTTCACAACCCGCCGCCCCGAGCGCCAGATGGTGCAGGCCGCCCTGGCGCCGCGGAGAGATCCGCCAGGCCGGGCGGAGGGCGAAGCGGGTCATCTTCCGCCGACTCATGCTGGATGGGGCTCCCACAGCGGGTTCCTCCGCTCTTCCTCGAGTTCCATAGCTTGCAGCCGCACCATCTCACCCCCAATGCGTGGTGCTTCTCCGCTTTCCACCCCAGCGAGGGCTACATCGGGTTCTCCCCACCCTCAAGCTGTGGGAGTTCTTCCTGCTCGGATCAGGCCGCCGCACGCTGCCAGGCGGCACCTACCGCCGCGACGCGCGACGATGGCCGACAACCCCTTTCCGCCCATCCCCGGGTGAAGTCGGTGAAGATGTGGCAAAGACGATTTACGGAAGAACGCTCCACCGACGGGCGACCGCGCCAACTTGCCGCCCTTCAACCCCGGCCGACCGCCGCCGCTTAGTTGGTCCCATCGGCCGTCGCTGACCGGAGTCGCGCCAGGCGCGCCCGAAGTCATGACGAGTCGGAGGGGCTCATCGCCCGATCTCCGCCGCTTCATGGCGCTGCCGTATTTCCGCCTGGCCGCCCCACCTCATCTGCCGATGAGCGGCCGACACGATCCATGCCGGCAGGCACCAAGGACATGCCGCGGAGAAGTGGCGAACATGGTGAACCTCATCGCCCATCGCAGTTCACGGACGAGTGGCAGTTCGCAAGGAGCCGATCGCTGACAACCTCCGCCAATGGTAAGTTGTTTTCGTTCAGATTATCTCGCCAGCATCCGACTTCAAGCTCGATCTTGTTGGATTTTGAGCAGAACCTTCACGGGCGCCGCCGCCGGCGCCACGAGAGGCCGGACTACGCCGACCGCGAGGTCGGCGATGTCACAATTTACTTGGGGGCCGGGGCGCTGAGGCCGACGCCAAGGCGGGGAGAGGAGGAAGACGGCGGCTCGCACGGCGATTTTTGCCGACCGCCCGAGGGCGACGCCGACGCGAAGTCATCCTGCGGCCAGCCGAGAGCCGCCCTCCAACCAGGCCGGGCGAAGAGGCGCCACGCTGGGCCGAAAGGCGCCGTGGCGTCAAGAAGCTCAAGGGAACCGCCACGACCAAGCGGGAGGAGGCGGCCGCAAGGCCAACCGCTTCCTGGGAAGTGAGAAGGCCGCCACCGGTTTCTTCGTAAGTCTTTACCCTTTATTTCTTTCTGAATTTTGCTTGAATCTTTCTCACTTTCTCTTCTACCCTTTCCCTTGAGAGAGCCGCCGCCTCCGCATGGGGTCGGGGCGACGCCGCCAATACGCGGCGGACCCGCCGCCGACTCCGGAGGCGACGACACGAACCGCGGGAGAAGGCGAGGAGGAGGAGGCCGACCCGAGAAGGCGCAGGCCGAGAAGGCGCCGCTAACGCCAGCCGCACTGGAGGAGGCCGGACCGCGCCGCCGTGAAGCGGGATGTCGAGGAGGTGCTCGCCGAAGGGGCGATGCGGCCTCTTGCGTCGCCGCCGCTTCGAGTTCACGGGCAGACCGGGAGGTCGGCATCAAGAACCTTCGGAGGACGGGAGACGCGGCTCGACACTAACGCCGCTCCGCCACCTCCGCCGCCTGCTTTTGAGGTCGAGACAAGCAGCCGGTGGACTCAGGATCCGCCGACGCGATTTATGCCGACGCTGCGGCTGCGCCAGCGCGCGCCAACGCCGCCGATTGAGAGGACGAGCCGCGCCGCGAAGCCGGAGACCGACGCCGCCAAGATGGCGAACCGGATGCCGAGGTTTCTAGTGCCGCGCCACCGCCGGTGCGCCGAGGCGCACCGCCCGCTGAACCAGGCCCTTCGACGTTCAGTCCAAGTTGCGCAAAGAAGGCGACGCCCAACTCTACACCAAGACGACCGCCCCGCGGCCTCCGCCCGGTATGCTTGTTTTTTTTTGGTCTCTTGTCTTTTGGCGGCCAGCGCTCCACCGGGTGTAGTCCCCGAGTTCGGAGTCGGCCGAAAGGCGTTTCGAACTCCTTCTAGCGAGCTCGGCTGACTTTGCTTTGCCGGTCTTTGCAGAGTACCACAACCTCCGCCACGCCTTCAACCGCAATGTTGAGGAGCCGAGAAGCGGACGCCGATCCGGGCGAAAGTCGAGGTGAGCCGATTTTCCTTTCGGGGCGCACAGACTCATGGGTAGTCCCCGGATGCGGGCCGACCTGAGCAGTGGCCAGATTCTCCGCGACCTTCCTTCTTTCTTTCTCCGCGGGCACTGGTGCCTGGCTGTAGTCCTCGAGATTCGGCCGATCGCGAAGGGGGCCGGATCTCCCGGCGACCTTTCTTGTCGACGATGCTTTGTCTTTCTTCGATCTTCAAAGCAATGCCGCCTTCAGAGCAGCTGGGCGAGGCCAACACCGCCTGGCGCTTAAGGAGGAGGAGGCGAAAGCTCGCCGAGAGCGACCTGCCTGGCGACGCTGGCCGATCGGGAACCGCCTGAAAGCGCAGAGGGCGCAAGTCGCGGAGGAGGCCCTCCAGCTGAGTTCGAGATGGAGCGTCCGCCTGACCGACTGAGGCGGCGTGACCGCTATCACGAGCTCGAGGACATCGCCGGCGGTAACTTTTCTCTTCTTCTCTGACTGGTCGAATCGCTTTTCCGGTTTTCCGATGTCCCTTTATCGCTTCGGCAGACTTTTTCCCGCCACTGCAGCCGCCCTTCCGCCATCGAGGCGGATCGAGGAGCGGAGGGCGGGGCGGCGGATTGCCGCTAACGCCTCAACCATCGACGAGCAGTTTTGAGCATCGGGCTCGCCGCCCCGCCAGCCTGCCGCGCTGTTTAACCGCCGGCGCCAAGTCGTGTGCCCTCAGGCCGGAGGTGCCGGTTCTTCGACCGCGCGGACGGCCGACGGGCCGAGGTCGCCGCTGGCCGCTTGGCTTGAGGTTTTGCGCGCCGAGCACGCTGGGCCTTTGGAGTTCGCTAAGGGGTGGTACTGGCTGACTCGACCGCCGGCCGCTGCTCGGCCGAGGCCCAGCCGGTTGGGGTCGGAGGGCCTTTGTCGAAGGCGCTGGCGGCTATCGCCAGTACACGGACACCGTTGTCTTTGTGCCCGAGCGACCCGACGGCAGGAGGTTCCGCTGGAGTGGTTTGGGATGCACCCGGTACGAGGAGGACTCTGGAGGTGATTGGCTCCAAAGACCAAGGGGAGGGCGAAGTCGGAGGACGGAGGCAGGAGGAGGGCCAAGACATCGGCAGCGGCCAGCCTCAGCCTGATCCGCCCAAGAAGGAGCCCGGCGAAGGCACTGCCGCTGAAGGCGCATTGCCGAGACGCCTGCCGAGCCCCGACGTCCGAACCGCCACCACCTCCGTCCTCCGGCCCGAGGCCCCAGAGTGCTTCGCCTACCTCTATCTTTTGTTCCTCGCAAAACTTGTCGGGCTTAACAATTCCACCCGGGTGTATTCGCCAAGGGCTTTATGTAAATATTTATCAAATTTCTGCCTTCCTTGCCGGTTCTTAGACTGCTTTTTTTGCCGCTTCCTTTTGCCGCTTTGTTAATCGGGCAGCTCGGATCGCCGCCGGGTCAAGCGCCACTACTTTAGGAGGCAAGTACTTAGTCGCTTAGAACGCAGAAGTTTGGTTGAGACGAAGGCCGACTCAAAGTCGGGCCGCCCTGATAAAAGTTGAGTTTATGAGCCGATCGCTCATGAAGTCGGCTCAAGAGGGGGAAGCTGGAGCCGGTTTAGGCTATGCGAGTTTTAAGTCCTTAGTGCATGTGTGCCGCTTTTCCGCCTTGGCCACATCACAAGCTCATGAGCTACGCTCAGAGGAGACGGCTTAAGCGCAAGACATTACTTGTCCGACCTTAGGGAGCATTATAGCATATGTGAGTCCCGGCCGACTAGTTTAACCGTGCCGCATAAAGATGATAAAAAGGAGAAAGCATTTCGAAGCGTGATCCATATCATACAAATAATCAAAGGCAGTCCCCGAGCTCGCCTCGGGGCCTAAGGTCTTAGTACTTAATACAAAAAGGTAGATGATACATATCGCATCAACTGTAAAATCTTTTGAAGAAGATTTATGCTCCACGGGCGCCTGCCCTTTGCCGAGTCGTCTTCTATGCGTTCGAGGCTTCGAGCATCGATCAAATAGTAGGCGCTGCCTCAGCACCTTGTCGATGATGAAGGGACTTTAAGGCGCCGCAATTAGCAGGGCCGGCTGTTCTTCAATCAGCCGGAGCACAAGGTCGCCTCTTGGAATGATCTTGGCTTGACCTTTGCGGTTGTAGTATCGGGCCAGAATTGCCGTAGATGCCGGACCGACCGAGTGCCAAAAGCCCTTCTTCCAAGAGGTCGACCCGCCTTTGGCTTCTTCCGCCTCTTCGTGTACATAGAGACTCGGAGAGTCGAATTGTATATCCGCGATGACGGCTTCGCAATCAGAGACGAGGAAGAACGGCGAAGCCGGTTGACCGTGGTCGGGCGCAGACCCAAAGGACGGCAGCAGCTTTTCTACCCAACAGCCGCCGAAGGCCGAGTGGTTCGACCAATCGAGGCTTGATGCCGCATGGATGAGGCCATTGGCTCGCTCCACCTGGCCGTTGATCAGGATGGGCAAGACGCCAGGTCCGGCCGGATGCCTGCGCGCGCAGAAACGAGCTAAGGCGCTTTTACGGTTGGTGCCGTTCCAGATGATGCGCGCGGTATGCCATATCGCACCGGATGTCGGGTAATGAAGGTCACCCCAGGCCCGCAATTTTTGATGGGCTTTGCTTTACCCACTTGGTGAACTTGTCCACCGCGACAAGCAAATGAGTTAGGCCCGGCCGCCTTGAAAGGTCCCATCATGTCTGTGCCCCAAACCGCAAGGGCCAGCGATGGGGATTGTCTTCCAAATAAGGTCAAGGGCTTGGAGCGAACACTTGGCACCCCTTGCACTTCTTGACTAGTTCTTTAGCTTCTTCCAAGGATGGCCAAAAGAAACTGCGTTAAGGCTTTGGCCACGAGCGCCTCGAGGCCGCATGGTGGCCACACTCGCCTCGGTGGATGTCTCCGAGGATCGCTGGCTTGCGATTCTACCACCTGGTACAAGGACGCGGCCCCGACTAACTCTCTGCTGACTATGGTGTGGCTGCCGCCAGGACTTGCCGAGCCGAGTCTCGCTGCAGTAACTCCTTGTTTACTAGGAACTTGAGGATGGCTGCGCCCATGAAGGTGCGCTATTCTTCAACTACCACCACACATGATTTGGACAAGGGCGCGGGCTGGAGGCGGCGGTTGGATTCCTGCCGCCATAATTAAGGGAATCTCGTCGATTGGGCAGCCTCGAGCCGACGCTCACCCCGGGCCGACGGGCGCAGCCCTGCCGATCGGCACCCCGGCCGACCGGGCGCAGCCCCGGCCGACGTGGCTTTTGAGGTCGCTTGTGGGGTCTTGGAGTCGGATCCACTACTCGGGAGCCGCATGAAAATGGAGTCGGATTCTAGTGAAGGCTTGATAGACGGCTTGAGGAGGCGCCAAGGGCGACGCCGGTATCGCCAGTGGAGCCGACTCGCGCCAATGCGCCCGCTGATCGTTGTCGCTTTTGGCACGGAGGAATTCGCGATCCTTCAAAATATCCGCCGAGTTGTGCACAAGAAGCGGTAGCTTGCCATGTTTGCGCTTTTGGCGCCCCGCCGGATGACCGCCGAACCACAGTCGGAGTCGCCATAGCATGTGATCCGCGAATGCCGAAGTTCTTTGGCGCCGGAGCTCGTGGATGAGCGCTCATATTCGGGCGACGCTGTTGGAGGCGCGGCGGATTTGCAGCACGATTTGAGCTTGTCGCCTTTGGGAGGTGAGGAACGGCCGCCCGAGGCCGAGCGCATCTTGGAGCCATCGGCGCCGCCAATGAGTAGAGCTCAAGCCGTGCAAGTATTGAGTCTCGCCCCGACGAGGAAGTCGGCTAGCGCTGACTTGATGGCGGTGCGAGGTTGGTAGTAGATGGTGTAGGAGCTAGATCGATAGTTCACTTGGCCACTCGGCCGAAGCATCTCGATTCCGGATCTCGGCGAGGGGGCGGTGCGCACTATAGTGATAGGATGCTCTTGAAAGTAGGGTTTCATTGGCGGCAAAATGCACCAAGGCACATCTTCCGTAGTGAGGGTAGTTCTCTTGGAGGTCGACAAGACTTCAGTAATATACGTCTTCGACCGAGCGCTTTGCCTTCCGCTTTAGCCGACCAATAACTGGCGAACCCTACCGGTCGGCGTTATAAGAGCATGGGCCTTTTGGGAGCCGAGCCAACAAGGGGAGTCGCCAAAGATCTTCTTCAGCTTGGAGAAATGCCTCATCCGCCTTTGTGGTTCCACCAAAAAGTGGTCTTTCATCAATTGATACAACGGCAGAGCTTTTCCCCACCGATCGATGAATCGCTTATTGAAGCCAAGCAACCGTGAACTTCAGACATCCAAAATGGCCGGGCACCCATCCTCTCAATGGCCTTTGATCTTCACAGGTTGGACTTTATGCCGCTGCTCGAGACCAGAAACCAAGGAGCTGGCCGGCGACTCGAACACGATTTCTCGATTGAGCTGATTCGAATCGGCGCAGATTTCAAAGGTCTTTGAGATCTTCTAGCAGCGCCCCACGCTCGCTTTACCACCACATCATCTAATAAACATGGGCGCTCGCCGAAGTTGCTTGAGGAGGCACTTCTGCATGTAACGCTGAAAGGTGGCGCCGCATTCCTCGCCGAACGCCATCGCCGAATTAAGGCTCCAAACGGGCGTGATGAATGCGGGTCTTCACCGTTCGGATTCAGCTTGATCCGATGATATCCCGAGTATGCATCCAAGAAGCTCAACCACGCATCCGCCGTGGAGTCTATCACCGATCGATCCTGGCAGGCAAACGGTCCTTCGGCAGGCTTTGTTGAGTCCGTGTAGTCGATGCACATCCGCCACCGCTTATTCTTCTTCAAACCAGACAGGTTGGCCAACCACTCGGAAAACACCTCCATGATGAATCCGCCGCCAGAGCCGGGCCATCTTTCTCCCACTACTTTCTTCTTCGACAGCGGCGCAAGGGTTGCCCGACGGGCTTCAGATCCGCCCGACATGTAGCTTGTGCTCGGCGACCTGCCTGTACACCGCATGTCCTTGGGGGACCATGCGAAGATGTCCCGATTCACGGAGGAAATCGACGAGCTCGCCTTCCTATTTGTGCCGAGGCGCTGCCCATGAACGCATTCTCCGGTGCTCCGGTCCAAGGGTATCTTCTGGTTTTTTAGCCGCTTGAATGATCCTTCCGCCCGACTTGGGGTCAGGACATCTCCGGGCTTCCCAGCCATCGCCATTACACGATCAAGGAGCCGCTTCGGCTGCGATCACTAAAGACTCGCCACCGATCGCTTCGGCCGCACAGCGGACGACTTCTTGTAGCGCCGCAACGGTCAGATCCCTTGAAGTCGGATCTTCATCTTGAGGTAGGCGAGTGGGGAACCGCCATGAATTTGGCTGTGGCAGGCCGACCTTAGCAGCGCTGGGTACGGTTTTAATCCACCACCAACCAGATTGGTTTCCGGAAGTGATCTTTGTCTCCAAGAGGACGCCTATCGGATCTTGCCAATCGGGCGTAACAGGAGAGGCCGGGACGATTCCATGGAACACGGCGGCTGCTCGCACTGCCCGCCGATTCCGAAGCCCATGGTATCCTTTGTGATGTTTATGCCGCGCTCCGCTATCGACTCCGCGAGAAACGGGCGCCCGCCTATCAGCAAGGTTGTCCGAGAACCAAGGAAGATCCCGGACTCCAGATCACCCTGGTGATTCGCCGACCACCGATAGGCTTCGACCAATGCATGAATTCGAGCTTCGCCATCAAGGCTGACTTTTTGTCATGCTGCTTGCCGCCGATCATCTCGCCAGATCGTGAACACTACGATGTTCGCGGTTTTCCGAACTTCGCCTGATGGCCGAGTGGCCGAGCCGAGGCCGCGGAGGCGGCGGTGGCGGGCGGCGCCCGCAGCGGCGGAGGGCGAGGCCGCCCCTTGGCGATCCTAACGAGCCGCTGGCACTTTCCGGGTGGGTTTGACGGCTTCCAGCCAGGAAACTTGCAAGGACCATCCAGTGGCCATAAGAGAAAGCCGCAACCAATTGACTTGCCGCTTCTACCGCTGGCCGGAGGCTGCCCTCCGTTGCTGATCTTCATCGTCGACCGCCGACCGGAAGTCGGCTGCGGGCTTTGCGCTTGTTGTCATTCTGTTGTCACGGCCGGGCGCCTCCACCGGGTTCGGAGCCTGGGAGTCACTTTGCCACAAGTGACTTGGATTCCGCTTCATAGAGGAGTCGGCCGGATGCATTTGTCTCGATGATTAGCAGCTCGCGAGGGTTTCGGCCTGCTGCAGGAGTTTGTGTTGAGGAGGGTGCCTTCGCACCCAACAGAAGTACTAATGGCTCGACTCTGCACGCCAAGAGTTTTGAGTCACCGCCGTGAGATAGTCGCGCCGATTCTCGGGGCCTTGCACGACAGGAGAGCCGCGGCTTGGGAGGTCGCTTGTACGGCCGGTGAAGGCGAATGAAGGCTTCGTGAAGTCAACCAGCTGTTGATGCTGGCTTGTCGTTCAGCCATGTCCGAGCCGGTTTGGAGCATGAGGGGAATATATTTTACGGCAATCCGCTTGTTGCCGCATGGATGTTGACGGCCGTGGAGTAGTTATCAATCCAGTCCTCCGGCTTCACGGAGCGGTGTACTTGGGCGATTCGGGGAGCGTGAACCCTTTGGGGAAGGGTTTGCTTCGCGGGCCGCAAGGCGGACCCATTCATCTTCTTCTTTCTAACGCCAGGATCTGTGGAGTCACGTCCGGTGCGGGCATCGTTTTCCGATCTTCGGCGTGGGTGACTCCGAGAGTCGGATGCTCAAAAGGGAGAGACTCGCCGTTCTTCGGGCGGGAGGCAGATAATCATTCGCCGCCCATCGCCTGGGCGGCCGCCTTGGTCGGCTGCGTGATGCGAAGTCCGCCAGGCTCACAGCCGCCTCTTCTTTCTCCCGGACTTCCGCCAGCCGGCGTCGGGAGGTCGCGCTTTGATCTCGGGGCGAGGGGTAAGTCATTCCTCGCTGCCGCCTGCCGGTACGGCTACTCGCGCTTCGCAAAGAATGCCGAGGAGCTGCTGACTCGCCTGTTATTACACGGCGCCTCCGCCCGAGGTTCCTTTAGTTTCGTCGCCGCTGGGGGCGCGATATTCTCCGCAGGGTGGCGACACGGGCGCTTCCAACAGACGGGCGATGGCTGCGCTGGCCTTGACCGCACTAAGACGGCTCGCCTGGCCGGAGCCGGGCGAGCCGCCCACAACACGGTCCATCTCGGCCTGGTATGCTTTCGACAAGCGCCTTATAGCTTGCATCTTCTTGGCGCTTTCAATGATCTAAGGCGCGTTTTCCAAGATCTTCGCCCGCTGCCCTTCCGATGGGCGCGAGTTCGCGGCCGCAGCGGGTCTCGGGCGCACCGGAGTGCTCGCCGTGGCCGGCGACGAGCACCTCCGCGGACGGCGCTCCGCCGCCTCTCGACGGAAGCGGATCATCGAGACCACCACGCTGGTGGGGAAGAATCAAGCGAACGGCGCCGGAGTCGCCCAGCATCGGGTCGAGGAGTTACGGACTCCAAGTCTACCGCGGCTCACCGCGACTTGAAGTTTCGAGGAGGCCCAGAGAAGGTTTGGCCACCCGCCTGGCCGCACCGGTTCGAGAGGCGCACCGCCGATGAGTTCGGCGAGGCCGCTTGCGCTGGCGCTTCAAAGACCGCAATGCGCCGATGCAGACCATCCGGCGAAGCCGGGCTGGCTGCGCCGCTTAGGAGGAACAGGGTTCCCGCCCGAACGATCTCCGGACGACGGTGCACCTCGCCACTGGGGCGCCAAATGTCGGGGTTGATGCTACATATGCCAACGGGTGGCTTATCATGGTGGGGGCGTAGAACGCCGCCGTGCTCGAAACGGATGAGGCGAAGACATGCACGCCGCCAACTACCAGCTTCGGGCCTCCGAAACCCCCCCCCCCCGGGGTTAAAACCCTTTTTAAAAATTTTCCCCCAAAAAGGGGGGTTTTTTGGGTTTGTGGGAAAAAATTTTTAAAATTTTTTAAAAAAAATTTTTTTTTTTCCCCGGGGCCCTTGGGCCCCTTTTTTTTCCCCGAAAATTTTTTTTTTCCTTAAAATTTTCGAAATTTTGGTTTTTTTTTAAATTTGGAAATTTTTTTTTTTTTCCCAAAAAATTTAAAAAAAAGGGGGAATAAAGGCCCAAAATTTTCCCAATCTTCCCAAAAAATTTTTAAAAAAAAAAATTTTGGGGAATGGGGGAAAAAAAAAAAAAAAAGGGGACCAAAAAAAACCCCCAAAAAACCCCCCAAAATTCCCCAAAAAAAAAAAAAGGAATTTTTAAAACCCCCAAAAAAAATTTGGGTTTTTTTTAAAAAAAAATTTTTTTTTTGGGAAAAAAAAATTTTTTTTCCCCAAAAATTTTTTTGGAATTTTTCCCAAACCCCCCTTTTTCCCTTTTTCCCAAAAAAAAAAAAGGCCAAAACCAGGAAACCCCCGGAAAACCCCCCTTGGCCGGGGTTTTTTCCCCTTTGGGGGTTTTTTGGGGAAAAAGGGGTTTATTTTGGGGGGTTTTTTTAACTTTTTTTTAAAGGGCCCCCGGGGGGAAAATTAAAAAAATTTTTTTTAAAAATTTTTTTTTTAAACCCCTTTTTTCCCTTTTTTTGGGGTTTTTCCCCCTTTTTTTTTCCCCCCCCCCGGGGGGGCCCCCTTTCCCCCCTTTTTTTGGGGCCCCCCCCCAAAAAATTTTTTAAAACCCCGCCCCGGGCCCCAAACCCCCGGGGGAAAAGGGGTTGGGGGCCCCAAAGAAAACCCCCCCCCGGTTAAAAAAGGGTTTTTTGGGGGTTTTGGGTTTTTCCCTTTTCCCCCGGCCCCCCCCCCAAAAAATTTACGGCCCCCCCGGGGGAAACCACGGGGGCCCCCCCTTTTTTTTTTCTTTTAAACCCCCCTTTTTTTTTTTTTTAAAAAAATTTTTTTGGAAAATTTTTGGGAAAAAATTTCCATGGCAAAAAAAAACCAAACCTTTCCCCGGGCCAAAAAAACCCCAAACCCCCCAAAAAAAAAAATTTTTTTTTTTTTTCCCCCCCCCGGGGCCTTTTTTAAAAAAGGGAATTTTTAAAGGGAAAAATCAAAAATTTTTTTTCCCTTTTTCCCTTTTAAAAATAAATTTTTCCCAAAAAATTTTTTCCCCAAAAACCCCCAAGGAAAAAACCCCTTGGCTTTCCAAATTTCCAAAAACCCCGGGCCTTTTTTCTTGGCCCGGGTTTGGGGGAAAAAAAAAATTTTTTTTCCCCCCTTTTTTTGGGGTTTTTTTTTTTGGGGGGTTTTTTAAAATTTGGGAAAACCTTCCCCCCCCCAAAAAAAAAGTTTCCTTTTAAAGATTTTTTTGGAAAATTTGGTTTTTTTAAACCCGGCTTCCCCAAAACCCCCGGAAACCCCCCCCTTTTAAAGGGGCCCCCCCCGGGGGGTTTGGACCCCCCAAATTTTTCCCCAAAGGAAAAGGGTTTTTTTTCCGGGGGTTTTTTTAAAAAAGGCCAACCCCAAAATTCCCCCTTTCCCCAAAAAAAGGGGGGGCCCCAAAAACCAACCTCCCTTTTTTTTCAAAGGCCCCCCCCCCCCAAAAACCCCTTTTCCCCCGGGTTGGGGTTTTTTTTTAAAAAAACCCCCCCCCAAAAAAAAATTTTTTCCGTGGGGGCCCCCCGGGGGGCCCCCTTTTTTTTTTTGGGGGGTTTTCCCCCTTTTTTTGGGGGGGGTTGAAAAAAAAGGGGAAATTTTAAATTTTTTGGAAAAAAATTTTTTTCCCCCCCCCCCCCTTTTTTCCTTTCCCCAAAAATTTTTCCCGGGTTTTTGGGGGAAAGGCCCGGGTTTTTTTAAAAATTCCTTTTTTTTTTGGCCCAAAATTTTTTTTAAAAAAATTTTTTCCTTTTCCGGGGCCCCCCCCGGGGGCAAAACCCCCAACAAAGGGGGGTTTTTTTCCCAAAAAAAATTTTTTTTTTTAAACCCAACCCCCAAAAACCCCTTTAAAAAATTTTTTTTTTTTTTTGCCTTTTTTCCCCCCCGGGTTTTATTTTTTTTTTTTTTTTTTTTTTAAAAAAAAAAAGGGTTTTTTTTTTTTTTCCCCCCCAAAAAGGGCCCCCTTTTTTTTCCCCCTTTTTTCCCTTCCCCTTTTAATTCCCAAATTTTGGGTTTTCCCCCTTTAAATTTTTGTTTGGTTTGGGAATTTTTTTTGTTTGGGGGCCCCCGGGGGGGCCCCCTTTGGCCCCCCTTTTTTTGGGCCCTTGGAAAAAAAGGGTTAAATTTTTTTGGAAAACCTTTTTTTCCCCCGAAAGTTTTGGGATTAATCCCCCCGGGGGGGGGAATTTTTTTCCCCGGGGGGAAAAAAAAAAAAATTTTTTAAAAAACCGCCCTTTTTTTAAAAATTTTAAAAAGGGGGCAACCCGCAAATTTAAATTTTTAAAAAAGGGCCCAAAAAACCCCTTTTTTTTAAAAAAAATTTTTTTCCCCTTTTTTGGGTTTCCAAACCAAAAAAAACCCCTTTTCCCCTTTTTTTTCCCCTGGTTTTTTTTTTTTTTAAAAAATTTTTTTTTTTGGGTTTTTTTAAAATTGTTTGGGTTTTTTTTTCCCCAAAAACCCCTTTTAAAAATTTTGGAAGGCCTTCCCCAACCTTTTTTGGAAGGTTGGGGAATTTCCCAAAAGGGGCCCCAAAGGTTTTTGGCAAAAAGGGGGAAAAAAAAGGGTTTTTTTGGGGTTTTCCCCCGGGTTTTGGGGGAAATTTTCCCCTTTTTTATCAAATTTTCCAATGGGTTTTGGCCCGGTTTTAAAAAAGGGGGAAATAAAAATTTTCAAACCCCGGGGAATTTCCCTTTAAAACCCCCCCTTTTTTTTTTTTTTCCGGGGTTTGGGGGGTTTTTTTTTTAAAAACCAGGAAAAAATTTTTAAAAAATTTTTTTGTTTAAAAAATTTTTGGGAGGCCCAAAAAAAAAAGGGGCCCAATTTTTTAAAAAAAGGGGGGGGTTTTTTTTAAAAAAAAAAAAAAATTTTCCCCCCTTTTTTTTTTTTTTTTTCCCCAAAAATTTCCTTTTTTAAAAAAAGGGGGGAAAAAACCCCCAAAAATTTTTTTGGAAACCCAAAAATTTTTTTTTTTTTGGGGAAAAAATTTTTAAATTTTAAAAAAAATTTTAAAAAAAAAATTTTTGGGCCAAACGAGAAAAGGGGATTTAAATTTGGTTCCCTTTTGGGGGGGGGGGGGGGGATTGGGGGGGGTTTTTTTCCCCTTTTTTTCCCCCCTTTTTTGGGGAAAAAAAACCCCCCCAAAAAGGAAAAAAACCCGGAGGTGGGGGGTTTTGGGGCAAAAGGGGGGCCCAAAGGGGGGCCCCGGGTTTGGGGAAAAGGGGGGGGGGGGGGGGGGGGGGGGAAAGGGGGGGGGGGGGGGGGGCCCCGGGGGTTGGGGGGTTTTTTGGGCCCCGGGGGGGGGGGGGGTTTTTGGGGGCCTTTTTTTGGGGTTTTTCCCCTTTTCCCCCCCCCCGGGGGGGGGTTTTTAAACCCGGGGGTTTTTGGGCCCTTTTTTTTTTATTTATTACCCCTTTTTAAAAAGGGGGAAAAACCCCTTATTTTTTGAAATTTTAAAAAACCCAAAGACCCGGGGTTGTTATTTGGGGTGGCGGGCCCAAACCAAAAGCCCCCCCAAAAAAAAAATTTTTTTTTTTGGGGGGGGCCCCCCCCCAAAATTGGGGCCCCCCCCCCGGGGGGCCCCTTTCCCGGGGGGTTTGGGGGCCCCAAAACCCCCCCCCGGGCGGCGGGGGGGGGGGGGGGGGGGGGGAAACCCCCCGGGGGGGGGTTTTGGGGGGGCCCCTTTTGGGGCCCCCCCGGGGTTTTGGCCAAATTTTTTAAAAAAAAGGTTGGGAAAGGGCCTTTGGGGGGGGGGCCCCCCCCGGGCCCGGGGGAAAAATTTTGGGGGGGCCCCTTTTTGGGGTTTTAAATTTTTAACCCCCCCGGGGGGTTAAAGGGGGGGGGGGGGGCGGGGGGTTGGGGGAGGGGGTTTTTTTGGGGCCAATTTCCCCTTTCCTTCCAAAAAAGGGGGGGGGGGAAAAAAAAAACCCCAAAAAGGGGGCAAAACCCGAATGGGCGGCAGGGGAAGGGGGTTTTGTGGGCCCTTGTCTGCAGCTATATGTTGGCGTGCATTTGGTTGGTAGCTCGCGTAGTTTCTCCCATTGTTTGCTGGTGGAGAAGACAGTACGTATAGTTCATGATATAAAACTCAGTCAGACAGGGCACCTCGTCACCCAATTTTCACCCCTTGGATCAGAACCTGACGGTGGAACTAAACAGTGAGAAGTGATCTGTTAGGCTGTGACGTATCTATTGTAGTCATCTATCCGGAAATCTATCTACAGCAATTCATTCAGAAAAAGAACTTGTACAAAGATCTACATGGGCGCAGAGGAGCATAAGACCTTCAGAAAAGTTCAGACACTTGCATAACAATCTTCACTTCCTAATGCAAGAAATCAAATCGAAGCATAAGACCTGCAGAGACAGAAAACGCCTATTATTGAGGCATCGAGGAGGAAAATCATCAAGAAAATGTAGCCTCTGCTGCTCTAATTCCTCTTTGAGATCAGCAGATCGGAAGGGGTTGGAGGAGGCGGTGCCCCGCCTTACCTCGAATCCGTGAACGACGACGAGCCGCAAAACACGACACTGACGACGGCTTTGTCCTTCCGTTGGTACTGGGCGAATTTTTTCAGTTTCGATCGAGGCCGCGGCGGAGGAGGCCACGGCGAGGGTCCAGCCGCCGAGCCTGGAAGAGGAGGACGGAGAAAAGAGTGGGGATGCGGAGGTGTCGGCCCACGTGTCAGCCACTGTAAACTCACCTGACTTGAGTTAGAGAAACAAGGAAGTGCATTCTCCTTTTGGGCAATAATTCACCTTTTCTGTTTAGCCCTTCACAAAATTTTGGCCCGATCTAGTCTCGTAAACTATTATAGTTGGCCTAATCTGCCCCTATAGAAGATTGGTCTTTGAGCTAATATTTTTAAATGTTAACGCCACACGGGCGTTTCACCATCTCGACCACACACAACGATCATCATTAGGTACTTTGTGCACGAATTTTGGCATAATCCGGCGTTTTCGCGCCACGAGGACGAGGCGGCAAAGCGGTTGGCAGTTCCGTCAAGACGTTTTGCCCTCCCGCTGCCGGGGGTTGCCCCTGGGGGGCTGGAACGCTATGCCCCGGACGCCACGCCGACCAAGGCCGGACGCCAAACACGCCGACACCTCTCCCCTCACCTCACTTCCATTTACTCACCCGCACCGCAGCCACCACAACCCACTTCGCATTTCAAACCATCGGAGGAGAAGGCGAGGGAGAAGGCGACGACGGAGGCGGAAGAATCGACGGTGTTCGCGGCCATCGGGTGCCGCGGAACGGAGAACCGGCCGGAGCGCCGGGTTGAAGGTAATGCTCGCCAAACTCTCGCAATCCCTTCCTGATTTTCCTTCCTCCCCGCTCGATTCCTCACCGAGATTCAGAGAATTAGGCGAGGCGACGTTGCGTGCCACGGTTGGGAGTCCTATGCTGTTCCGGGGCATCAGGTTTTAGCCGCCACGGCCGGGCCTCGCCGGTGTGGTTATGCTGTCCGGAGGCACGCACTAGTTGTGCTTTGGGATTGGGGGTGTCTCCCGTTTGTTTGTTGTGCATTGGTTCAATTGGTGTTTGCAATCGTTGGGGAGAACTTTGAGGTTGAATTTGAAGTCACCAGAGTTGCCATTGAACCCTAGATATAGTTAGTTGGTTTTGAAATTGCTGTATGAGGCAAACGTGGTAGTTTGATTAACTATCATGATTGTATGGCAACTAACTTCCCGAATGAATATGATAGTTGCCACAAACGTGCTTTCCCATGCCAACTAACTTACGAAATGATGTGATAGTTGTCACAAACAAGTTTTCGCATGCGGCAACTAATTTATTGAATGACTGTGATAGTTACACACACACACTCTTCCATGTGGCAACCAATTTTCTGAATTAATGTGATAGTAGCCACAAACATGCTTTTTCATTGTGGCAACTAATTTTCCGAATGATTTGTGATAGTTGCCACACTGGGAATGGTAAAGTGTAGTAAATGGGTAGTCAATGCAGTTTCAGAACCAACCACCGACGGCAACTAATGTGCACATCATGTGCTCCTTGCCACTTGGATAGTATATTCATGTGGCAAATAGAATGTGAACATACGTCTCTTGCCATATTAGACAGGACAATGTGGCAAATTGGCCATTGGCAAACCAAATTTGCATATCAATTGTGTCGATGCCATACATATGCTTTCCATGTGGCAAGTTTTTGGCTGACCACATCATGTCTGTTGCCATGTTAACCCAGAAAATTGGCAAATTCATTATAATCAGACGAATTTTTGTGTTTTGCCACAATGACTTGTGATATCTAAACACACCGTGGCAATTTTTCGGTTCTTGATTAGATGTGTTTTATCGCTTTTGTAGTATGTGTTGCATTTTAAGACACAATTTCACCCTTAGCACATTTTTGCCCTGAACACATGGCATTTGATTGGTGTATTTTAGGACAGGTGAGCCCACATCTTAGTTTTTGTGATGTGGAGGATTTTGTGACTTTCTATCGTATATCTTGGGCTAACATGACAACTTCAACATTTTTGTTTTCAAGTGCATTTACGATCGACACTTTTTTTGAAAATGCAACCAATGTGCTTACTTGCCACGCTTATGTTTTCGAAAATCATAGAAGGGTGCGTGTGTTTCATGTCATATTTTGCATTCACTAGTTGATATTTTCTCGTTAGGTGGCAACCGCTTACCTCTTGCATTTTCATTTTCACCATGACAATTTGGTCTGTTCCTATCTCAAAGAATGGTTTTGGTGATCATCAAAATGATGATGATTTTCATGGATCCACCAATGGTAATGGGGCAATCGGACGGAGAAAAGAGGGTGATGAGGTAACCGCCCACACATCCCCTCCCTCATGCTTATGTTATCGGGTTGCCACCCGAGCTTAAATCCCGTCATGAACTAAAATTTCGGACATTGCAAAACATGGCAACAAACGATCACTTTTTGTCCTTTGCGTAAGAAGAAACGATTCGCAAAGGAGCCTCCCAAGAACGATCGACCTGGTTGACCGACAAATTCACCGACGATTAGAAGGAGCTGCTGCCGTGATGGGTATGCAGGCTCGATGAATGTTCGGTGACGAACCTTGTCAACCCCAATGTGACGGGCTTGATGAGATTTACGACCCGCCTGTGGAATTCGTGATTCCGGACGGAAGACTACCGTGAACGAGGAATCCATGTTCTCGACTTTGGGTGTGCCTCGTGGACATATCAAAGTCCCGACGAGGTCAAGAAGAATCGAGGAAGCGGTTCCCCGCTTGTTTCCGGGTTGGAATCCATGCCAACACGCCCAGACCGCAGATTCCCGAGCCATGACGATGCATGGAGATGTTTTCAAGATGAAGCTACCATGTACCTCATCTCACCGTTTCCCGACCACTTCTCTTCGCCCAAGCAACAAGTGCTTCCCCATCCGGTGAATGATCCATCTTTACTACTTTATTTTCCTTCAATCTTTTCCCGATGTCTTGTGTGAAGCTAGTCACTACCGGGTTTTATGTTTTTTCCATTTGATTTGGGCGACAACCTTTTGTCCTGAAATTTTGTGGGAAAAGGGATCTGGAAAATATGAAGAACATGAATTGGTGTAAGTTTATTGCCGACTTCCTACATGATGCATTCTCAAGCAAGATGTACCAAAAGGGTTGTTGAATGCATTTAATGGTATTTTTTACCACCTTTCGGAGCACTTTTTTAACACACTTTATTCATGCATGGCAACCTGATCATAACAGATGGCAAATGCCATAATGACAATATGGCAATCGCATAATGACAATATGGCAACTACCATCATATTAGTACGGCAACCGCCATCATACTATGATGGCAAATGCCATCACACTATGATGGCAACAGCACATACAGATGGCAACTTCTTCTTTTTTCTCTTCTTTCATGCACATCAACTTGATTATCATGGGAACATAGATTATCCTATTTTTTCCACAAAGTACCCATGATGGCAATCGATATTTCTTTTCTTTGTAAAATTGTTTTAAATCAGCTCATGTAGCTGATGCCTTGATCCGTCCACCGTGGATTTCATCGGGACAGAGGCCCCCCCACGCATAAGTTTGTTGTTTTTCCAGGACTATCAACCTTGCCAAGGCTGTTGCTTGCCAAGATAGGGTAACGATACCAAATATGGAAAACTGCAGTTAGTTCTGGTTTTCTCCACACGGCATGCTTACAAATTTGACATGAGGCAACCGTCTGTGGTTCATAAGAGATGACTACCTTTGTTATCCATGGCTGTTCCAGATCATCCATGTCTCACCCACATGGGAACTCTTTCATTCGTGCTAAAACTTACATTCTCTCTTTACATCTTAGCTATTTTTTTTTTTTTCTAGTGATGGCCAAACATGCTATAGACTACGGTTTGGGGGGCCTCAAAACTTTGTAAAGTGGATGGAATCATCCGGCCTTGCCCTACCGAGGTAATCAAAATATCTACATCTATGGTTTGCCGTGGATTATTTTTTGATGTCGCCAAGGACCCAATTGGGTGGTTATTGATGCTTTGTTTCGTGCGGCGAGGGCACCCGTTGAGCATCTAATTGGGAAGTTTGCATCCGGAATGACCGGCTTGCTGGAAGTTGGTTGAGGGTGGACGCCCTCGCTGGCTCGACAAGGACGTTGCGGGAGGTAGTTCACTTCATTTGTCCCTGAACATACAATCGCCAACCGGTTGCCGTTGGTATGACTACAACAGTTCCCAAGAGCCCGTGACACACAAGATGAACTAGATGGAGACGCTGGTCTCAGAAGGATGACGACGATGACATGGAGAATGTGCAACAGACACCATGATGATGAACATGTTGAAGTTCGGGTGGTAACAAGGGCAAGGATGCAATGATGTCCCCCACCGGAGAAAGTCAAAGAACATACGGGTGAGAGGCAAGGGGTGTTGCCATCAAAGAGGGGAGGGCCCAGAGGATGTTGGGCAGGGTTCTCCGGCAAGAGGTCTAGGACCGATCCCGAGCTGCCAGGAGGAGGTTCGATTTAATTTTAGTTTTTTGCTTTGTCTATTTTCTTGGAAAGACTCATCCTTTTTGCACTTGTTTTTGTCAAGCGCTGCAACGAAGTTTGTTGTTCGACAATTTCCAATTTTTCCTCCATCTCATACGCAGCGAGCCGAACCGGTGGATGAGCAAATGAAGAAACAGCGCCAACGCCAACCCGTGTTTCGCCGGTTGAACAAAGGTGCCCCCATTGCGGTGACACCCCTTCCACCGGTCATCTCCTCGCATTTACGACGCACCAACACAGGGATCTTGTCGTGTTGCGCACCGAGGAAGCCACCAAGAAGTAGGTTTTTCCATGCGCTTTCATTGACATAGTGCTATATTTTCTTGATTTTCCAATGCATCCATTCAGCTTGTCACATGGTCTTCCGTCATCGCCCCCACGTGGCAACCGCTGTTTTTCAAATGATTTTTTTTCCTTTTTAAGTGTATGGCAACTCATATTGGTTTTACATGGCAACCGGTATCTAGGCCAAATGGCAACTTATCGCACCTAATGGCAATGCCATATTTATCGCTGGCTTGTGTGCTCATCCCATACCTAGGTTTGAAATTGCATTCATGGTAGATCGACATTTTTATCATTCTTCGTTGGCTAATATGGCAACTACTACCGGATTTTGTATGGCAACTTCCAACTATGTCACATGGCAACTCATGTTCCCCTTTACATGGCAACTACCAGCTTTTCCACTTGTTTTTCATTTTTTTAAAGATTTCTACCATGGCAAATATATTTTGTTCATTTTTAATACCTTTTCATGTGCTTTTTTTGCAGTGAAGAAGACTACTGCGGGCCAAGCATATCAAGAAGGACCCACCGAACGCCGCATTCAAGTTGTCAACAGGGGCAACTGATGTTCATGAGGCGCCAGCAACAATACCTTCGACCAAAACCGCCCCACTAACTTAATGCAAGGGTCACCTCCTCCGCAGATGTACAAAGCTAGAACAACAGCATCCGGACATCGGGAGTGACGAGTCGGTATTCACCAGACAGCTAAAATATTGCCAACTCTTCCGCAATGAAGGATGGCTGGGAGCCATGCCACCCCATCAAGAAGCGTTGAAGTGGACGCCCAGACCAACCTAAGGGAAGGTTCCCGCCATCCGACACCGATTCCGCGCATGGTGGCACCCGTGTCCACGAGAAAAGCGGCCGAGGCGGCATCACAATGATATGCCATCTACAGTGAGAGTCTTGGCACAACAGCTCCAGCCCTATCGGTGCAGAATCGCAAGGCATCGCTTGGGCCGGTCTTCCACCTAGGCGTCAGAGCCCCCGCAAGCAATCAAAGACATACCCAACGCATTGAAGCGGAGCAGAGAGACGAGTCTGTTATGTTCCTGTTCCACACTGCTCCACCCACCGCCAAAAGCAATGCGATGGAGAAACCGGAAGACCGGAGCACAATTGATGCGGTGTCAAGCCGGCACGAGTGATGCAGGAATCCCGAGCAGATCGGCCTTTTACCCGTAGTGGAAATCCCCTTAAATCCGACCTGTGCTCCCAACCAATGTGGGTGTCCCATACAGCCCAAACAAGAAGATTGTCAAGAAAGCTGGGTGATCCCACCGACAACATGCCCCACCCTACAAATAAGCCCGATCATTCCAGAGCGCCGATTTAGATATGTTTGTTGATCTTTCACCCTTGGATTCTCCCCCAAGTTGTTCGTGGTCCGCCAAGAGGCATGAGAGGCACCCAATGGCCTTCACCCTACCGAGCTTCGGTTTTGGCATCACCAAGACGAACCAAGCAGCGATCCTATGCCCTTGCCTTTGCTTTCCTGGGAGGCATGCCCTCAATGATGGCGCAGCCAATGGTCGAGGACAGGAAGGCTTTCAAGTTCGTAGAGCCGATAGTTCAAGGTACATTTATCATGTGCTTATATCATTTTCATGTATACATCTTTGTAGTTTGACTTTTGTCGCAATCATATTTTTTTGGGGGTCCTCACTTATGATGGGCAACTGATATGTGATGACATGGCAATGGATTTGATGCACCATGTCACCTTTTTTGCTGCCATGCTGCATTTCACATTTTGTGCAACCACATGGCAACCGAAGTTGGCCACATGGCAAATACAGGCATTACACATGGCAACCGGATTTGCTGCACTATGTCACCGTGATTTTTGTTTCCATGCTGCATTTTTTCACCGGCAAGCACATGGCAAGTGTAGTTAGCACAACATGGCAACTATAGTTGCTGTGACATGGCAACCAAATTCCAACCAGATGGCAACTACAAATTCAATCAGATTAAACCATAATGCAACTACATGGCAAATGTAGTTGCTACAACATGGCCACCGGAGTTGCACCACAATGGCAACCCCCACTTTTTGTACATACATCTCACATCATGCACCCTATCTTCTCACAATGCATCTTTTTTATTTCTAGGTATCCTAATCCACTTTTTTGATCCTTGCAGCCCCCCCGAGGAGATTTCACCGTCACTTGATGAAGCTTACCGCAGATCGGAGGAGGCAAGATTGCAGAGGAGGTCCTCACGAGGGCAAGGGCAATCAAGTTCCAATGTGCTCCAGATATGGTATCCGAGGATACCATCGAGTGCCACCCTTGGTTCTGGAGGCCAGAGGGTAGTTCACCCACCTCCCTGAAGACTACGAGCCCAATTTATTACTAAGGAATGCACTAACTGTATGATATTGTCAAGCATTTTGGAAATGTGAGGTCCAGCAAAGAAGCACATGAAGGAGCTGAAAGCGTAAATGACCACACCCCCATAATCTCTCATTTTCCTTTTTTCCTTTTTACCATTCATCTTCTTTTGTACTTTCTATACATGATCCGCTTACGCTTTAGTTCTTTCATTTTTTACTTAGTAGGCATGATTCTTTCATGTTATATCATTTTCATATAGCTCATGCTTGGACAGAACCAAGGTCATTCAATGGAAGTGACGACGTCGACCGGGTGATCTTGCCGAGTCCGTGAGGCCAAGCAAGAAAATGTCGATGAATGTGTTCATGGGATTAACTACATCAACAATCATATGGATGTGTGGCCGACAAAACAATCATGCATTACAGTGTGACCTGCAAAATATGGGATGGTGACTTCCACCACAAAATCCTGAGGAAGAATTTTGCACAACACGGTGAATTCAAGCTCACACTCAAGAAATATGTGAGTATT
This sequence comes from Aegilops speltoides, assembly GCA_021437245.1. Lineage (NCBI taxonomy): Eukaryota > Viridiplantae > Streptophyta > Magnoliopsida > Poales > Poaceae > Aegilops > Aegilops speltoides. The sequence goes on along the minus strand of JAHHZJ010001225.1, from coordinate 33,943 downwards.
CCTTCCCTGTTTGCACTTTTTTCACATGGTATGGTTTTTTGCCATCTTCTGCACTCTGTTTATGTGGCAGATGTTTCATGTGGCAATAGCTGCCGAACCTGACTTTTTTTTTTGCATCTCATGCAAACTATGTGGCAACTTATAGAAAAAATACATAAATTTTGTTCATACATGGATGGCAACTTTCTTTCAACTACCCCCACCCATATACCAAACATTCTACTTGATTCTACTTTTTTTGTCCTTTCATGTGAACTCGCTTCCATTTCCTCACTTTTAAATGCAGGTCATGTTCCCCATGTTCCAGAGCTTGCACCACATGACCAACACGACAAGTGTGGTCACCACTATGCGATCTTGCCTTGACCAAGAACCAATGTTTTGAGGTGCTTGATTCAATTGCTCGGCACCGATGCGACATTACTAGCATTGAATTCTTCACCAACAACCTCAAAGAGACATGGAACCGCTACTACGACACTCAAAGGTCCAGACGACATTTCCGGTTGAGTACGTTATCACGGCAAGGGAACACGTAATTTCCTACCCCCTTTCATGTGCCATTTACATCAATCCAACTCTTTTGTTGTTACATCCTTTGAAGTCTATCAACGCTATGTTCCTTCCTTTTTTCAGTTCAAGACTTTTTTCTTGTGTAGGACGGATGGGCCACACGTTGGAATACTTTGCAAAGTGGGAAGGTAGACTTGTCCCCCTTATCATAGCTGCAACGATCGTTGAGCTCCGTAAAATCGCACATGGAATGGTCGACGAATGTAGATTTCAACAAGCGGTCCGAGCACGCGAGTTTGTGGAGGAAGCTGTCAAGAAAGTCATCAAGAGGTACAAGTGATCACGCCGATACACATGGACGATACCTTACATTCTCGTCCGAGGAATGTAAGGTACTATCTCTTTGTTCTCGCCAAAACTATGTTCGTGTGCTATGTTATGACTACAACCCCGTAGCCTACTATGTAGTGGTGGTGTGTGAGCGACATTTGAATAGTTTCTAATATATGTGGGTTGTGAACCTATTTAGGAGTGAAAGCAGATATGTTTTATGTTTATCATTATTACTATGGTTTCATCGCTTGTAGCACCCATTTGCTGTTTCAATGCGCCACGATGTTTTAAAACATGCCAAATGTAGTTCATCGAACATGGTTAGTAAAAAATTCGTTGTTCATTTGGACGTTTTGCTTTTTCTTTTCATCACTAACTTCACCGGCTAGCATGGTAGGTTGATCATGTAGCCACAACCTTTTGGGTTTATGCACATTACGCTTTTTCCAACTTGTTTCCCATACTTGCACACAACACAATATGTGTCACTAAACCCTTAATTGTCATGGAAATATATGTGATGGGTCATTACAAATACCATGACATATTTTCAAGACAACTAACATGGCGATCCAAGATAAAACAACATGGCAGATCCAAAGATAATTAAATGGCATCCAAAGATAACTAAATGGCGATCCAAAGGAACTAATATGGCGATCCAAAGGCAACTAGCATGGCATATTTTTAGTATAAAATAGCATGGCATATTTAGTATAAAATAGCATGAAATTAACTACACATAACATGGCGATTAATACCCATAACATGGCAACTACATTTATCCATTCAATGCATTTTCCTTCAACTTCAAGCCCCTCAAGAGTCATTATCCCAATTTAAAAAATTCACAACATCTAGGGTACAAAAAAAATGTCCACAAGGACCATGTAGTGCCCCAATTTTTGCTTATGGATCGCCGCCCTTTCTTTTCCTTTGTGTTTTGCATGAATCTCCAATCCCGATTTGTACCTTATCTCTTTGGACCTCTTTGTGATGGAAAGGTGGGTTCCCGACGGGTTTGTGTGCTTGCTGTTCCAGATCTTATCTCAGTTTTGATGATGGCCCTGTGGATGAAGGCACACTTGATGGGGAACCGTGTAAGGCTTCCCAACTTTCCTCTTCTTGATCTCATCAAGCCTCTATTTTCGGGCCTTTGTTTTTTCTCGTGACTCCGCTGTCTCATCACTCTTGCACGCTTCATCAATTAGCTCCGATAGTTCTTTGTCCGGACAACGTGCCTCACGACTTCCATGGTTGCCTCAGGTTCTCTCAGCCAGCCGAATCGCCTTGTTGTCTACGCAAAACATCGCCGCCGGCCCCAAGTCCATCGCCGCCTTTATGAAATGGCGGGCATCCGTCCACAGCCGCTCATGTCCATTACTTTTAGTATGTGATAGCACACAATGCCGCCCCGCTCAAACTTGCAAAGAGTATTCGCCGCCATCGAGGCTTTTGGCCGGTAGTTCCTTTTTGTCCGGCCCGTGTTCAATCGACATGCCCTAAATAGAACACACCTTGGACGTATGTTCGTCCACCGGAAAGCCGGAACATGCGGCACGCTTTATTTCTTCCCGAATCTACAAGTTTTGTGTGTTTTTCGTTAAACTATTGTGCGATTTTTTTGTAGCACCTTGTGTTGGGAAATAGAAATACATTTTGTTTGGACATGGAAAACATAGTACATTAACATGGCAAACATAGTACATCGAACATGGCAAACATAGTACAATCAATATGGCAAACATAGTACATTGAACATGGCAAACATAGTACACTAGACATGGCAGCTGCAAAGAACTAGACAAGGCAATCAGAGTGCATTTTCAACCACCATTGTCATTTCCACACCAACATTCCTCACCGGAAGCACTTTTGATAAATCATGGCAAATGCATTTTTATTGAACATGGCATCTAATTGAGGTAAGCATGGCAATTGCATTTTTCAACAAACATGGTAGTTTGCATTTTAGTAAACATGGCAATTGCATTTCAAAGATATGTTCGAGAATATAACATTTTTCATTGACATTGACATTTGCATACCAACATGCCCCAATGGCAAGTAAAGGCATTAAACATGGCAATCGCACTTCATTGAACATGGAAAATGCATCTGAAAGCATGGCAAAAGAATTTTCATTGAACATGGCAACTGCAAATTGAAAGCATGGCAAACAAGATTTCATTAAACATGGCAACTGATATCATGGCAACTGATTGCACTCTATAAGGCTCCTACCGCCTTTAGTGCTTTTTGCAAATAAGACAGAAACAATTTACTTGTTAAAGATCTTGTTTGTGTATATCTTGCTCATTTGCTCTCCATCAAGAAAACGTTAGTTTCGCTGAAGCGAAGGGTATTCTTGTTGCAGCTCAAATCCTGAATTTTTGTTGCAAAGCTGTTAACCGCTTGGCAAACCAGCAATGAGTTGCCGGCACGCACCGCCAAAACAGCATTGAACCCCGCCGCGCCCGCAGTCCGCAGAAAGGGGAAGAAGAACTATGAAGTAGGCCGCACCCAAGAATTCGCTTCTCCCACGGTTAACAAGCGCCTCGTTGTCTTGGACTTGATATGTTTCAATCATGGCCATCCAGCTCCTTTCAAACTCCTCCACCGCGCTGTGGTCCACGACAGCTCGAACGCCTTTGTGGAGCTCGACCGGTCAAAAAGAATGGTCCTAGCGCTCTTCACCTTCTTTATATCAAAGCACCCGCAGGTTCGCAATCGCCAACGGAAATACCTCCTCTATGCCCGCACGATGTCAAATCCCGGTTATTATGTTCATCGGAGCAAGTTCATGCATGCACTCCCGAAGGTCTTGAACAACCAAACGCATTCCATCCGTGGTTTCGCTCAACGAGCCCGCAACAACCGCAAACTAATTGTGGTTATTTATTCCTATGAACGGAGCGCATTCTTGTACATATTAGTGAGATATGTCGCCCGAATGAAATGCAATCTCGGAAATGTTTGTAGGCTCTTCTTGCAGCACCATCCACCCAATACATGTTCCGACACGGTCCTCATCGCCCAACCTTATCCTCAGAAAGAAATCGGATCTTCCTTCGCTTTCATCAAGTAGGCCATTGTTTCTATGTCACCCAACTTGCTCTTTACTGTACTTGGCCCGAGGTTTGTGACGCCACCGGTATGTAGGGCATGCTACTCAGTTTCCCTTTTTGATGTGGATGAGTGATAGTATCTGGACCATTCTTGATGGACCGATGTTACAATCATGTAGCACTTTAATTAATTGCCTTTCGACCGGGTGAATCCTTTGGGGTCGAAATTTGACCAGTCGAACTTTTTATGAGCTTGTGGTTTGCTCGTCAAAATATTCAAGGACCACATACTATGTTCCATCTATGTTTAGCTTACACCGACAGGCATCCCCTCTTGAGAATGATCCTCTCTTCGCTCGAAAGTGTGCAACACCTTTTCCCTTCTTGTTCCTTCGGCCTTGTGGCATCTCATCTCACCCCGATGTACTCGTTAGTTTTCTTAATTTTCCTATGGTATTCGGTGTTGACGGCAAACCCATGGAACTTTGCATATGTCCGGTAGAATTCCTTTGCTTTCGCAAACGATTCAAATCTTCGCCCAACGACGGTGGCTTAGGTACCATGATCTCCGGTTGCCCATCATCTTCATCCCCTTGTGCCTGCCGCCCCATCATTCACTTCAAGATTTCCGGCGTTTCATCTACTTGAGTGTTGGGTGTTTGCCTCAAAGGTGGGGCTGTGAGAATTGCTGGAATGATTGCCTTTCGCAATCGACTCGGCATTGTTTTGATGATTGTCCCGGGGGGGAACACGCCTTCCGGGTGCTGTGAGCCCCCTAGATGTGCCCGCCGCTGTTCATCAGAAGTTGTAGGCCCCTGAATGGAAAAAACAGTACAGAGTAAGATTTTTTGTTTGAATAACATGTTTATCGCAACGGATGACATCAACGCCGAAAGTGATTTGGCATTACATCATTCAACAGCAAGATGTGAGTTTTGCGTGGACATGGGTGGCAAATGTAGCCGGCGTCATGGCAGCTACAAATTCAACAAACATGGCAACTATTGTTTGCCAATGCACGAAACAAGCCCTTTTTTAGTACGAAAACTTGGGTTCTATATGCATGGCAGCCGCAGTCCCGCATACATGGCAAATCGCTACCAACAAATGGCAACCACGTGTTCTAGCAACAAAACTATTGCATTCTAAGCTTGATCTCACTAGGCTAAAATGCTCAACTATTAGTGATGCACACATGCTTTTAGCACTTGGCAAATTTTCAAAGACAATACATGACTCATTTACACGCAACCACTTGTCGCCGCTTTTATGCTTGGTTTTGTCCACCATCCCGCCATGTCTCTTTTTTCAACGTTTTTTCCACAAAAACAAATGTATTGTTGTTTTGTGGTTCAATTTTTTTTCCTTACCTTGTTGTGATGCATGTGACCATCTTGTGTGGTCTTGACACCAAATTGACGTGCTCCATCTGCAATCTATGAAGCTTGCCACAGACGTTTGCCGGGTTACCACCACCGTAATAACTGTAAGCATAGTAGTAGTTGGTGAATTCATGGCAAATGTAGTTTGTGTTAGCATGGCAACCGTAGTTGCCTCCGGGTGGCAACCGCAGTTTTCCGGCATGGCAACCGTAGTTGCACTAGTATGGCAACCGCATTGTTCTTCCATGGCAACCGCAGCTTGATGTGGCAATCGCATTGTCCTAGCATGGCAATCGCAGCTGTAATTGCATGGCAACCGCAGTTGTTTCCATGGCAATTGGCTGTCCAGGATGGCAACAAAGTTGTCCGAGATGACAACCGCAGTTATTTATCCATGGCAATTGTAGATGTCCAATCATGGCAACCCAGCTTATCAACTATGCTTCCCGCTAATTGACCATCCACAACTTCACTTTTTTATGGACTCACCGTATGACGTCGATGGCGTTACATGGGTCCTGATGCCACGTGGTGCATGAAGGCTCGATTTTCACCCGTAATAACTCGTGAGTCCTTTTACATTTTTTTTGCATGTTTATTTTTCATGTCCGCACCAAGATGTGCTCTTTTTTCGTATGCATTACCTTGATTAGCCATATTAGCTAGTTGAAACCGGCTTCCGGACATTTGTCGTTGTTAGCGCCGGACCGAATCCCACGGGGCCCCATAAGTGTTTTTGGTCATAAGAACTCCTAAAAAATGATAGTTACAAAGTAGAATGTCATCTTCATCGCTATGGAAGATGGAAATTGTTCTTCTTTTGTTATCACGCATCATACCAATGCCTCGTGAAATTTCTAGTAGTGGCAGAACGGCCCCGCAGAGATGAGTTGATCAGACTGATGCATCCCAAGGGGGCATTTCTAGCCTTTGAGAACCCCAAGTACCCCATCTTCGTGATTCATTCTTTCCGTTCTCGCTTCTTCCAATGTGTTCTCAATCAACGCATGAACAAGAACACATCAACAATCCACAAGAATTGTATTCTTCGCTGCTTGCACAGAGAAGATAGGGATGGCAAAAAGGTCAACTAGGTGGCGATCGACAATGAAAGGTGGCAACTATCGTTATACACAAGTGGCAATTAATTTTTCCCACCCCCTTTATTCCAAAATTGTCCTTCCTCTCCTTTTTTTAGGGATTCCTACTCATCCATTTCATACCCAACTACTTGCGTCAATCAAACTAGGAACTTAAGTTAATCTCAAATGTAGTACATGGCAGATCTGGTGTATTCTGCTTGGCAATTGCGAAGATACACCAATCATGTAGTGTTTTACCCCCAAAGATGGATTTAGTGGAAGCAAGAAGGATGAGAAGCAAACGAGATCGGGAGATTTCCCCGATTTTAGCCGATCGCCTTTTGGAGGGATGGGTTGGAGTGGGGGATGGGGATGGGGAGGGTTGGGGTGTGGTTTCGGTGGGAGTGCCCTTACGGATCTGCTCTGGTTGCCATGGAAACCAGAGAAGGCCGCGACGGAGGTAGGGGTTCGAGAGGTGGGGGACGATGGTGGAATGAGAGAGGGATCGATCGGAGGCGGGAACGGCTGGGTCGGCAGTAAGGGGTCGTCGGCCCGGATGGGGCGGCGGGTTTGCCACACACCGGACGGGGGGTTGTGAATTGCGCGCCCACACGGTCGGCGGGCGGGTTCTTATTCAACCAGGCGGGGGGGTTCAGATCCATGCCACACGTGGTGGCGCTTATCGCGACCCATATTTTTTGCTTTGTACCCTCTATCTAAAAACGCCCCTACATTTTAAGACGGAGGTAGTATTAGTTAGGTCGGCTTGGAATCCCGTAATTTTTCTACAACTATGTATGATTACCCTCAGATATTACTAGAAACCAAAGATAATACAAATCTTATATAGGATGCTTAAATGGTTCCTGAACCGGCAAGACACCGGTTGGTATGCCCGACGGTGGCGGCAGCCATCACGGACCCAAGCAGCGGATACCTCTCATGTTCTACATTTCGGGTGTTGGCGGCCGCAGAACGGCTTCACCGCCTCTGTGGCAGCTTCCGCCAACGCTATGGCGGCCGGGCGGGTCAAGGCGGGAGGAGCGGACGGAGACATCATGGTACCGACGGCCTGGGGGCGAGGGAGGTGGAGCAGCGAGTTGCCTAGCTCATGTATCGTAGGCTCAAGAACCCACCCAGACGGCTTTTATGCCGGAGAACCCCTTCCACTCGCCGGATGCCATGGAGGTTGTGCGTAATATGGTGCAAATCAAGATGAGGAGCGAGATGTGGTGCACGCCTTGCCCGGTGCCCGGCCTTGTTTAAATATTCGATGGGCGGGAGCCAACCGACATTGTGTTTAATGTTGACGGCTCTCGACGGACGTGTTCGAGTAGGTTTTTAGCCCCGCCGGGTTCAATGGAGGTAGGCGGGCTGGGGGATGAATGCGGCGAGGAGGCGGTTCAATCGGCATGCAGGGGACACTCTCTGCCGGGCGCTTACTTCAAAGCCGGTAGTGAGAGGTCGCCCGTTTCGCTTCCAATATAATGCAGAGCGGACGCCTACAACAACATGAATGCAAACAAGACACTGGGCGCCGCGGGGGAGGGGTTTTGGGGGCCGATGGTCGATGTTGCTGGCAATGATCCGGGCTGTAACACCCCAAAGAGATAAGCTATCGGTAATCCCATACTATTGGTGCCATGTCATCACAATTAATTTTGCTAAACCTCACCTTGATCCAAACCCAATTCAAAATCAAATTTGAAATAAAGTCAAATAACTAAAATTTTCAAAAGGTAAAATAAAATGTAGGTTGGGTTACAAATATTCACCAACTAATTGTTATGTGAGAATCAACATTTTACAAAATATTAAAATGCCCTTAGCCATTTAAAACTACTCCAAGAGCAATTATATGGGGCTTTTCAATTTAAATAAATATTTAAACTATTCTAAAATATTTTGAAACTTGGTGGTTTTACTCAAAACCTTGTTTAATATTTTTGTGCTAAATTGCACATTTAACTAAATGCATTTGTTAGCTCAAAATAATATAAAACAGTAAAGAAATAAAGAAAACAGAAAAGAAAAGAGAAAAGGAAAAGGAAAAGGAAAGAAAAGGGCCAGACGGCAACCGGATCTAATTGTCGCTTCATTTCCTCCGCCTTTGCCATTACTAGAACATGTACTTTTCTCCTCCCTGCCTTGGCATTTAGGTCATATTGTTCATCGGGGATTCTTGCCCCTTGCTATCTTCAAGGACTTCTATTCAGCTCTAGCTTCTCATATTCTGCTGCTTTTTTTTCCTATTTCTTGGCAAATCTTGTAATTTTTCATGTATTATGATATTGAGTTGGGCAACCCTGGTGCCTTCCTCTTTAAAAAAGAGGGTTACCTACCAGCCCAACCACCCAAGACGCTCAATGCAAGACGCCCTCTTCGCCAGCCAGCCTCATTTCATCTTCCACGCAACGACCTCCCCATACCGGACAAAGGAAAGAGGAAATTTCAGAGAATCGTCCGCCCTTCCCGCCCTCAACCCGCTTGTTGCAATGTTCTTCTGCTCAAAGGTTACATGAAATCGATCGTTGTCGCCGACGGTGCCGAAAGATTACCAATACTATGTAATTTTTACGGAAATGTTAACGCCCACACGCAGGGGTGTTAGCCATCTCAACCACACGCCCATCCGCCCCAAAAAGATTCGCACGATTCTGGCACCTTTTGGGCCGATTTTGTGTGCCACGAGGACAAGGCGGGTGTGGTGTGTGACATAGTTTGCCCACACGCCGTTGCCCCCCCTGTCAGCGGTTACCCACTGGGCATGCCGTGGAACCGCCTCCCCGGACGCCACGCTACGACCATGGTTGACGCCAAACACGTCCGACTTCGCCCTCCCCTCACGGTTCCATTTACTCCTCCTTCGCCATTTACAACCCACCCCACAGTTCACCGATGGGAGGAGAAGACGAGAGGAGGAGAAGGCGAGGCGGGAAAGAGTCGACGGCATTCGGCCTTTGTGGTGCTTCGCCGGACCGGAGCGCCTTCGCTTGAGCGCCTACAGATTGAAGGTACGCCCCTACCACGCCAAAATCCTTTTCCTCATTTCCCCGCCCTCCGGTTTCCATGCCGCCAAGTTTCATCGAGATTCAAAGGCGGGCATGGGCGCCGGCCCTTCCCCGCCAAGGGAGTCCGGGCTTGCTGCGGTGGCATTGGCAGTTTTTCTGTCCCGCGGTGGCGGTCACGCCAGGGTTCGCTAATCCGGAGCCACATCCCGGTTGTGCCTTGGGATTGGGCCGTTGTTTTTCAGGTGATAGCTGCGCATTGCTTCAATTGTTATTTGCATCACGGGAGAATTTTGGTGATGAACTTCGTCATGATAGTTGCCATTGAACCCTAGATCTAGCTAGTTGTTTTTCAAAGTGCAGATGAATGCAAACATGATAGTTTGAGTAACTATCTGCACCGTATGGCAACTAATTTCCGATTGAATGTGATAGTTGTCACAAATATGTTTCCATGTGGCAACTACTGCGGCACATGCTATGGTTGTTGCCACTTGTAGGTATGGTAAAGTGTAGTAAATAGGTAGTCATTGGTTTCAGAACCATGTGCACTAGATGGCAACTAATTTCCACATCAATGTGTGAGTTGCCACATATATGCTTTCCATGTAGCAAGTATTTTTTGAACACACTATGGCTGCTGCCATGTTGTAGGGTGATAATGTGGCAAATTCACTATACCACGCACCCAAATTTGTGTTTTTCCACGCTGACTTGTGGCAATTGACAGGATAATGTGGCATGGCAAAGACAGAACTAGGTAGTCTTGGTTTTCAAAGAACTAAAACCGGATGGCAACTAATTTCCACATCAACCGGTCGATGCCATATATATGCTTTCCATGTGGCAAGTATCTCTCTAAACAAAGATGCCTGTTGCCATGTTATAGGCAGGATAATGTGGCAAATTCATTGTACTATAGACCCAGCTTTGGTTTTGCCACGCTGACTTGTGATATCTGAACATATTTGTCCGCATTAAATGGCAACTCATTTTAATATGAGGTCGTGTGCATTGCAATTTCAGGTTGTTCAAGAGTTTTTTTTCATCGCTTTTGAATTTTGTGTTGCATTTTAACATGGAAATTTCAACCTCACATTTTGCCATTGAACACATGCAAGTCATTTTGTATGAGGACAGGGTGAGCTGCCACATTTTATGTTTGTGCAAAGGGAAGATTTGTGCCTTTCTTTCGTAATATCTTGTGCTAACATGGCAACTTCAACATTTTGTTTTTAAGTGCATTACGATTTGTACATTTTTCAAATGAAACCAATGTGCTTAATTGCCAAATTTATGTTTTCGAAATCATAGGGGGTGCGGTGTGTTCATGTGATATTTTGCCTTCACTAGTTGCCATTTCAATCGAGCCCATGTGGCAAGATATTCTCGTTAGGTGGCAACTACTTACTTCCTACATTTTCATTTCCACCGACAATTTGGTCTGTTTACCCCAGAATGGATCGCCGGATCATCAAAATGATGATGATGATTTCATGGATGCACCAAGCAGAATCGAAAGCAATCGGACGGAGAAAAGACGGCGATGAGGTAACCGCCCACACCCCCTCCTCCCCAGATATGTTCTGGATGCCACCGAGCTTGCATTCGTTCAATGAACTAAAATTTCATATGGGAAAAACATGGCAACAAATGACCATTTTTCTGTTTTGCGTAAGAAGAAACATACTCCAATAGGGCCTCGCAGAACGCCCGACTTCATTGACCGACCGATTTATCGACAATCAAGGGAGTTGCCGCCGAGATGGGTATGCAGTTCCGGGGATGTCCGCAAGAATCTAGTCAACCCGATGCATTAGCTTGGTGAGATTTACGACCCCGCCCAGTGGAATTTGTGATTCCGGAAGTGGAAGACCCCGTTGGACGAGGAACTGTTCTGACTTTGGTGTGCCCCGTGGAGAAATCAAAGTCCCGTATGAGGTCAATAATAAGATCAAGGAAACGTTGTTCCCCCGTTTGTTTCCTGGGTTGGAATCCATGCCGAACACGACTTTCCTGGCAGATTCGCTGCAGGCCATGACAACCCATGGCGACGTTTTTAAGATGAAACTACTCATGTATCTCATCTCAGCTATTTTGCACCGACCACTTCTCTTCACCCAAGCAACTAATGCTTCCCCATCCTGGTGAATGATCTATCTTTACTCCATTATTTTCCTTCAATCTTTTGGTTCTGATGTCATGTGTAAGCTAGTCACTGCCGGTTTTTTTGATGTTTTTCCATTTGATTTCTGATTCGGCAACTCGTTGTCCTAAAAATTGTGCAATGCAAAGGAAACCGAAAGATGTGAAGAACATGAATTGGTGTAAGTTCATTTCAATTCTTCCGCATGATGCATTCTCAAACAATATGTATGTAAGGGTTGTCGAATCGTGATTTAATGGTATTTTTTACCCTTTTTATGAACACTTTAACACCTTTATTTATGCATTGCAACCTAATCATAACAAGATGGCAAACCGCCATCATACCATGATGGCAATTAGCAATGGATGGCAACTTCTTCTTTTCTTTTTCATGCACTTCAACTTGATGATTGTAGGAACATACATTAGCCTGTTTTTGTAAAATACCATGATGGCAATGATATTTCTTTTCTTTTAAAATTGTTGTACATCAGCTCATGTATGTCGATCGCCTTGATCTGCCCACGGGATTTCCATCGGGAAGGAGGCCCACCCCACACACAAGTTTGATGTTTCGCATGGACTTACGATGTCACAAGGTTGTGCTTGCCGCATGGTAACCGATACCAAATATGGAAAACTGCAGGTTAGTTCTAGTTTCTTTCACAACATTCCTACAAATTTTTTGCATAACATATGAAAAAATCCTCATGTGGCAAACTGCCTATGGCTAACAAGAGATGACTACCTTGTTAGCCATGGCTGTTCAAGATGGTATACATGTCTCACTCCACATGGCAACTCCATCCTGCTAAACTTCTATTCTCGCCTTCTTCTCTTTTGTTTTATTTGCAATACATGAACTGTTAGTCGGTTCATCATTTTCTCTTACATCCTAGCTATTTTTGGTTATTTCCAAACTGATGGCCAAGCATGCTATAGACTACAACGTGTTTGGGGGGCCTCAAAACTTTGGAAAGTGAATGGACGTGCACTCAGCTCCATCTTGCCCTACTGAGGTAATCAAAGATATATATATCTATGGTTGCTTTGGATTATTTTTATCTTGTGCAAGTGACTCTAATATGGTTGGTTATTGCTTCTTCTTGTTTCAGGTACGTGAGGGCACCCGTTGAGCATCTAATTGGGCAGTTTGCATCTGGAATGACCAGCTTGCTCGGGAAGTTGGTTGAGGGTTGGACGTCCCTTAATGGCTCTGACAGAGATGCGGTTGCGAGGGAGTTCACTACATTTGTTGCAGAACGGACACATCGCCAACCGGTTGCCGTGGCTGGTACGCCAACAGTTCCAAAGAGCTTGGTTCACACAAGATGAACTAGATGGAGACGTTGTTCTCAACAAGGACGATGACAATGCCATGGAGAACGGGCAAAGACGACAATCGATGATGATGAACATGTTGAAGTTCGTGCAGTGGTAAGAAGGGCAAGGATGCACCGATGTCCCCCACCGGAAAAGTCAAAGAATATACAGAGAGAGGAGAGGGGGTGTCGCCTCAAAGAGGGGAGGGCCCAGAGGATGTTGGGCGGGTTCTCCGCAAGAGGTCTAGGACCCATCCTGTAGCTGCTAGGAGGAGGTTGATTTCTATTTTAGTGTTTTGTTTTGTCTATATTTTTGGAAAGACCACCTTTTTGCATTTGTTTTGCGCTGCAATAAGTTTCCGTCCACACTTGCCACCTTTTTTTGCCTCCATCTTATACGGAAGTGAGGCGATAGTTGGGACGAGAAAGAAAGAAACAGGAACCAACACCAACCCTGCTTCTACTGAAGAACAAAGGTGCCCCCATTGCTGGTGACACCCTTCCACCAGGTCATTCTCCTCGACGAACGCCCAACACCGAGGATCTTATCGGTTGCTGCTATGAGAAAGCCACCAAGAAGTAGGTTTTCCCTTTTTCATTGCCATAGTGCTATATTTTTGATTTTTCAATGCATCTGCTCAGCTTGCCACATGGGCTATTGTCATCATCCCACATGGCAACCGCTGTTTTTCCAATGATCTCATTCCTTTTAACGCATGGCAACTCCCGCTTGTTTTTGCATGGCAACGCTATCTAGGCCAAATGGCAACTCTTATTGTACCTACATGGCAACCCGCCATCTTTCCATTGGCTTGTGTGCTCATCCCATACCTAGTTTTGAAATTTCATTCCCGGCAGATCGCATTTTTATCATTCTTCGTTGGCTAGCATGGCAACTCTTGCTGGTTTTGCAGGCAATCGCTAACTATGCCACATGGAAACTCTTATTCCACCTACATGGCAACTACCAATTTTCCACCCTACTTTTCATTTTTTAAGATTTCTACCATGGCAAATTTTTGGTTCTTTGTTAATACATTTTTCATGTGCTTTTTTTTGGGTGAAGAAGACTACTACACGCCAGCCAAGCATATCATTAGGGACAGACTAACGCTTCATTCAAAGTTGTCAACAGGTGGCAACTTACATGTTCATGAGGTGCCCCGACAAAACCGTCCTTGCACCATCAACCGTTTCGCTTAACTCGACGAAGGGCAATTTCTCGCCAAGTGCAAAGCTACAATAAAGGCATCCGCATTGGGGGAGTGACGAGTCGGCCCCAGATCTTGGAAATATTGCCCACCTTCACGGGAATGAAGGATGATGTTGTGAGCCATGCCACCCCAAAGAAGCGCTGAAGTGGATGCTCCCGAGACCAACCTAAGGAAGGAAGATTCCCGCCATCCCGACGCGGGATTCCCAAGGGCAGGTGGTGGCACCCGTGTCCACGATGAAGTGGCCGAGGGGCTCATAATGATATGCCATCTATAGGTGAGAGTCTTGGCACAATAGCTCCAGCCCCGGTGGTTCGGATATTGCCGAGGCGATGTTTCAAGGGTTATCTTTAGGCATTGTAGCCCCCGAACCAATTGACATACCCAACGACCAGCCGTAGCTAGGAGCAGCAGAGATGAGTCTGGTTATTTCCTCGGCCCACACTGCTCCCCACCACCCGCCAAAAGCAATGTTTACGGAGAAACCAAAGACCGGAGTACAACCCGGTGTGTGTCAAGGGCACGAGTGATGTAGGTGAACACAAGGCGATCCGGCTTTTAACCGCAGGGAAAACCCCATTTTAAATCCGACTTCCAAGCTCCCAAAAATGTTGGTGTCCCCACCCCAAACAAGAAGATTGTCAAGAAAGGCGGCCAACAACACCGACAACACCCCCCAAAAATAAGCCCGATGATTCTACAACCCGATATACGACAACACGCCCCCCAACAAATAAGCCCGGGATTCTACAAAGCTGATTCAGATATGTTTGTTGATCTTTCACCCTTGGATTCTGCCCCGCAAGTTGTTTGCGGTCCCAAAGGGCATGAGAGGCACCCAATGGCCTTCACCCCACCGAGCTTTTAGCCTTGGCATCACCAAGATCAACCAGGGCAAGATCCTACGCCACCGCTTTTGCTTTCCGGGAGGTATGCCCCAATGATGGCACAAATAATGGTCGAGGGCAGGAAGGTTGTCAAGTTCAAGAGCCGATCGCCCAAGGTACATTTCTTCCGCTTCATCTTTTTCTTGTATACATTCTGTAGTCCGACTTTTGTCCCAAGCAATTTTTGGGGTTCTCACCGTGATGGCAATCGTTATGTGATGACATAGCACCAGGATTTGCTGCACCATCTTAACTTTTTTTTGTTGCCATGCTGTATTTTCCATTTGGCAACCACATGGCAACCAAGTTGATACAACATGGCAATCATTTTGTTCTCACATGGCAACTACAAATGCACTATACATTGCAATGATTTGCAAAGAAGTCACCCGCAATTTTGTTTCCATGTTGCATTTTTCATTCGGCAACCACATGGCAAACGGAGTTGATAAAACATGGCAACCGCAGTTGCTTTACATGGCAATTACAAAGGTAATACACATGGCAACCGGATTTGCCTCCACATGGCAACTCCCCACTTTTTTGTACCTACATTTCATATCATGTACCTTTTCTCATCGCACTACATTTGTTTTCTACCACATTTGTTTTGTTTTCCGTATCCTAACCCACTTTTTGATCCTTGCGTACCCCAGGAGATTTCGCCCACTTGATGAAGTTTACCGCAGGATTGAGGAGGCATCATTGCAGAGGAGGTCCTCACGAGGTCAGGCAATCAAGTTCCAACGTGCTGGCTGAGACCGGATTCCACGATACCATTAGAAGTGCCACCACCGGGTTCGGGAGGCCAAGAGGGTAGTTCGCCCAATCCCGCGGATGACTACGAGCCCCAAGTCGTGGCCACAAAGGAGCGTAACCAGCTGTACGATATTGTCGGATTTGGAAATGCGAGGGCCAACAAAGAAGCACATGAAGGAGCTGAAAGCGAATGACCACACCACATAATCTCTCATTTTGTTTTGCTTTTTTACCATTATCTTTTCCTACTTTTAGATATGATCCCGCTACATTTTAGTTCTTATTTTTTACTTAGTAAACATGATTCTTTAATGTTATATCATTTTCATGCCTATGTTTGGACAGTAACCAAGGTCATAAAATTGAAGCGACGGACGCAACGGGGATCTTGCCGAGTCCGGAGGCCACTCGAAAATGTCCACGAAGAAGGCTGTGGGATCGACTTCATCAACAAGCATATGGATCTGCTTCCCACAAAAACAATCATGCATTATAGTGTGACTGCAAAATATGGGTTGGTGACTTCCACCAAAAACCTCGAGGAAGCATTTTGGACACTATGAATTCAAGCTCACAATGAAGAAATGTGTGAGTACTTCCCTGTTTGCACATTTTTTTCTCCCATGGTATGTTTTTTGCCAAGAGCTGCACTCGCTTATGTGGCAGCTGTTTCATGTAACAAATGCCATGTAAACCGACTTTTGATTTGCGCCCCTGACAAACTATGTGGCAACTTCAAAGTAAAATTGGGCAACTTTGTTCATACATGGATGGCAACTTCTTTTAACTACCCACTTTAACTAAACATTCTACGTGATTCTACTTTTTTGGCCCCTTGCAGTTTTATGTCACTCATGTGCCTCTGACTGCAACTGGTGATATCCTTAGACGTCATTTTCCCAAATACACCATTTTCGCTCTTCATGTGAACTCGCTTTTATTTCCTTCATTTTACTTGTAGGTCCTGTTCCCCATGTTCCGGAGCTTACACCACATGACCCACGGCGGACAAGTGAGGTCACCATCCGCCGATTGCCTCGACCAAGAACCAACATTTTGAGGTGCTTGATTCAATGCGCTCGAAAACCTGATTGATAACCCACAAGTGTAGGGGATCGCAACCGCCGAGGGTAAAGTATTCAACCCAAATTTATTGATTCCACAAGGAGCCAAAGAATATTTTGAGTATTAACATTGAGTTGTCAATTCAACCACACCGGATAACTTAGTATCCGCAGCAGTATTTAGTAGCAAAGTAGTATGATAATAAAGGTAACGGTAGCAAAAGTAAAGAGAATAGTTTTGGGGGTTTTGTAGTAGTTGTAAAATAGCAACGGAAAAGTAAATAAGTGAAGAACAATATGTGAAAAGCTCTGGGCAACGGATCGCTGATAGATAATTATGCCGGATGGATTTTCATGTAATAGCCATCACATAGGGTGACAAGTAACTAGCTCCAATTCATCAATGTAATGTAGGTATGTATTCCGATATAGTCATCGTGCTTATGGAAAAGAACTTGCATGACATCTTTTGTCCTACCCTCCCGTGGGGCGGGTCCTAACGAAACTGCCGGGGTTGATGCTATATGCCAACGGGTGGCTTATCATGGTGGGGGGTAAACGCCGGTGCTCGAAACGGATGAGGCGAAGACATGCACGCAGCAATCTTACCCACCGGGCTCTCCGAGGAGATAACACCTTATCCGCTCTCAAGGGTCTCCGATGATCACTATGGGGTGATAGTACAACGGTGCTCCTCGAGCTGTTTAAAGGTGGAGGAGCAAGGCTAGCTCTTTCCCTCCTCGCTATGTGTCTAAAACCTATCCAGGTCAACCTTTGTATGGGTGCCCTGGGGTTTGAGAAGGCCCCCCGGGTAAACGGTAACCGACCGGCATGGCCTTCGGCCGCCGGGCCCTTTGCGGGCCGCCCTCCCCGCCGGCTGGGCCCGCCACCGCGGGTCCTCATGGAAGCAAAACGGGTAACGCCCCGATGACGCAGGTTCGGCCATGGGGTCGGGGAACAAAGGGCCGTTTATCAGCGACCACCGCCGCCACCCCCGCCCAACTGGTTTATGGCTCGGCTTCGGCCGGAGGCGGCCGACTGGGAGGCCGGGCTCGAGGGCCGTCTTCGACTCTTCGGTCATCTTATTCTATCTCACGACGGGGGGGCGATCTCGGGCCAGACCGCTTAATTGCCGTGGGCAGAGTGCCTTTGACTATTGGTTGAGGAGGGAGGCATGGCACAAGTGCCGGCCTCAGGAGATCTCCCGTGACGCTGCTCATCAGAGCCATGCCCCTCCCCAGGTCCGAGGGGACAGCCAAGAGGGGGCTGTACCTTCGTGACGGTTCGGAGGTCGCGGGCCGATTTTCATAGTCGGCCCCTTGAGGGTGGCCCGAGTCGGCTTGTTTCGAGTCCCATCCGAGGACTTGCTTCCGGTCCACCGACTCGGCCTTCCGGGTCGCCGACCGCCTTCGGCGTCCCGAACCTCGCCTTCGGGTCGCCGGCCGATTCGCCTTTCAAGGTCGCCACCGATTCGGCCGAGGGCGGGCCGCCCCGGCGTTTGAAAGATCGGGTCCCGGGTCACTTACCCATGGCCCATTACCCACGAGTCCCCGGGGCCCCGGGCGCCGCCGGCTTCGCAGTTACCGCGGTGCCGACTCGAGATTCGGTTGCCGGTTTTGGGCCGCCATTGAGTCTTCGCCTTCGCGGAGGAGGCCGCCGCAAGTCGTGGGCGGGAAACCGGCGGGCGATTTCGACGCCCCGCCATCTATGAGACGGTCCTCGGCTGGCGCCACATGGAGACGAAGCCGCCCGCCCACGCGGCGGACGGGACGGGGGGCTCCGCCACGCGCCGGTCCCGGAAGCGGATCCGGGGGCCGAGGGCGGAAGGGCATCCCCAAGGGTTACCCGCGAACCCGGGGGGTTAATCGGGGCCGCGGGGTCGTGGGCGCGAACCCCACCCGCCCGGCTTTCAGCCCCGGGCTATGAATAGGCAGAGGAGCGCGGCATAGCACGCGCACTCTCCCCGCCTTTTGCCTTTCTTCTTCCTTCACCCCGCCTCCGCTTCTCGCGGTGAGCGCAGGTGCCTCGCCGACGATGATTCTTTTTTCCGCCTACCGCCCGCCCCGGCGAATGGGATGGTTTCCGGATGCGGAGGACATCGAGTTCTTCAAAACCCGCCGCCTCCCCGAGCGCCAGAGGTGCAGGCCCGCCCTGCGCCGGAGAGATCCGCCCACCGGGCGGAGGGCGGGGTCATCTTCCGCCCATGGGCGCTGGATGGGGCTCCCAAGGGCGGGCCTCCCTCCCTCGAGTTCCATAGCTTGCAGACCATCTCACCCCCAATGCGGTGGTGTTTTCCGCTTTCGCCACCCCGGCAGGGCTACATTCGGCTTCTCCCACCCTCAAGTTGGGGAGTTCTTTCTCCGGCCGGGATTGTGCCCCGCAAGACGCTTGGCAAGGCGGGCACCTACCCGCGACGCCGGGCGCATGGCCGACAACCCCTTTCCGCCCATCCCCCGGGTGGTGGGTGAAGATTGGCAAAGACGATTTTACGGAAGAACGCTCCACCGACGGCGACCGCGCCAACTTGCCGCCTTCAACCCCCGAGCCGCCGACCGCCGCCCTTAGTTGGTCCCATCGGTCAAGTCGCTGACCGAGTCGGGGGCCAGGGCGCTACCCGAAGTCATGACGAGTGGAGGGGCTCATCGCCCGATCTCCCCGCCGCTTTCATGGCGCTACCGTAATTTCCGCCCGGGCCCCACCTCATCTGCCGATGAGCGCCGACACGATCCATGCCGGGACCAAGGACATGCCGCTGGGGAGAAGTTGGGAACATGGTGAACCTCATCGCCCAACGCAGGTTCACGGACGAGTGGCGTTCGGGGGAGCCGATCGCTGACAACCCCTCCGCCAATGGTAAGTTGTTTTTGTTCAGATTTCGATCTCGCCGATCCGACTTCAAGCTGATCTTGTTGGATTTTGAGCAGAACCTTCACGGGGCCGCCGGGCGCCACGAGAGGCCCGGGATACGCCGACCGCAGGTCAGGATGTCACAATTCCCACTTGGGGGCCGGGGCGCTGAGGCCGACGCCAAGGCGGCGGAGAGGAGGAAGACGGCGGCCTCGCAATGTCCGGGACCTTTTGCCGACCGGCCCGAGGGCGACGCCGACGCTGAAGTCATCCTGCGGCCCCAGCCGAGAGCCGGCCCCCTCCAACCAGGCCGGGCGAAGAGGCGGCCACGCTGGGCCGAGGCGCCCCGGGCAGGTCAAGAAGCCCAAGGGAAACCGCCACCCAATGGGGAGGAGGCCGGCGGGCCCAACCGCCCGGGAAGTGAGAAGGCCGCCACCGGGTTTTTCAAGTCTTTACCCTTTATTTCTTTTTCTGAATTTTGCTTGAATCTTTCTCACTTCCCCTTCTTTCTCCAAACCCTCTTTCCCTTGAGAGAGCCGCCCCTCCTAATGGGGTCGGGGGCGCCCGCCAATACGCCGGGAGGGACCCTGCCGCCGACCTGGAGGCGACGACACGAACGCGCGGGAGAAGCGGGAGGAGGAGGCCGAACCGGAGAAGGCGAGGCCGAGAAGGCGCCGCCAACGCCAACCGGCACTGGAGGAGGCCGGACCGCGCCGCGGTGAAGCGGGATGTCGAGGAGGCGCTCCGCCGAAGCGGGCGTGCCCTCATTGCCGGACCGCCGCTTCCGAGTTCACGGGCAGACCGGGAGGTCGGCACCGAAACCCTTCTCGAGGAGGATTGGAACGCCGGCTCGGCACTAACGCCGCCCGCCACCTCCGCCGCCTCCTTTTGAGGGCCCAAGAAAAGCAGCCGGTGGATTCGCCGACCGCCGGATCCGTTTATGCCGAGCGCGGCTGTTTTTCGGTCGCCGCGCCAACGCCGCCGCCGATTGAGAGGACGGTCGGGCGCCGCAAGCCGGGAGATTCCGCCGCCAAGATGGCGAACCCGGATGCCGAGGCCTCTGGTGCCGCTCCACCCCGGGTGCGCCGGGGCGGCACCGCCCGCCGAACAGGCCCTTCGACGCTTCAGTCCAAGTTTGGCGCAAAGAAGGCGAGCCCCAACTCTACACCAAGACGACTGCCCCGGGGCCTGGCCCCATGCTTTGCTTTTTTTGGTCTCTTTGTCTTTTTTCTGGGCCCGCCGCACCCACCGGGTGTAGTCCCCAAGTTGGAGTCTTGCCGAAAGGCGGGTTTCGGAACTCCTTCTAGCGAGCTCAAGGCTGACTTTGCTTTGCCGGTCTTTGGCAGGAGTACCACAACCTCCGCCACGCCTTCAACCGCAATGTTGAGGAGCCGAGAAGCGGATCGCCGATCCGGGCGGAAAAGTCGAGGTGAGCCGATTTTCCTTCTTCAGGGGCGCACAAGACCATGGGGTAGGCCCCGGATGCGGGCCGACCGGCAGCGGGCCAGATCTCTCCGCGACCTTCCTTCTTTCTTTCTTCCCGGGCACGGTGCGCCATTGTAGTCCTCGAGATTCGGGCCGATCCGAGGGCCGGGCCGGATCTCCCGGCGACCTTTCTTGTCGACGATGCTTTGTTTCTTCGATCCAAAGCCAATGCCGCCTTCAGAGCAGCTGGGCGAGGCCAACACCCCTTTCGGCTTAAGGAGGAGGAGGCGAAAGCTCGTCTGGAGCAACTGCCGGGCACGCATGGCCATCGGGAACGCCTTTAAAGCGCAGGGAGGGCGCAAGTCGCGGGAGGAGGCCCTCCAGCTGAGTTCGAGATGGAGCGTCCGCCTGGACCGCCTGGGCGGCTGCGACCGCTATCACGAAGCTCGAGGACATCGCCGGCAAACTTTTGGCTTTTCTCTCTGACTTGGTCAATCGTTTCGGTTTTTCTCGATCGCCCTTTATCGCTTCGGCAGACTTTTTCCCGCCACTGCAGGCCGCCCCTTCCGCCATCGAGGCGGATCGAGGAGCGGAGGGCGGGCGGCGGATTGCCGCCAACGCCTTCAACCATCGACCCAGCAGTTTTGAGCATCGGGTCGCCGCCCCCGCCACCGCCTGGCGCTGTTTTCAACCGCCGGCCGCCCAAGTCGGGTTGCCTCAGGCCGGAGGTGCCGGCTTCGACCGCTGCCGGACGGCCGACGGCCGAGGTCGCCGCCTGGCCGCTTGCTTGAGGGGTTTTGCCGGCCGAGCACGCTGGGCCTTTGAGTTCGCCAAGGGTGGTACTGGCTGACTCCGACCGCCTGGCCGCTGCCGCCGAGGCCCAGGCCGGTTGGGGTGGAGGGCGCTTTGTGAGCGCCGTGGCGCTATCGCCGGAACGGACACCTTGTTTGGCCCGAGGTGCCCGGACGGGAGGAGGTTCCGCCGGAGGGTTTGGGATGCACCCGGGAGAGGAGGACTTGGGAGGTGATTGGCCCAAAGACCGGGGAGGGCGAGTCGGAGGACGGAGGCGAGGAGGAGGCCCAAGACACGGCGCGGCCAGCCACCTGATCCGCCCCAAGAAGGAGCCCGGGGATTAACGCCGCTTGGGCTTAAGGCCGAGGCCGCCCCCGACGCCCTGACGTCCGACACGCCACCACCTCCTCCCCCCCCGGAGGGCCCCTAGAGTGCCTGCCTACCTCTATCTTTTGTTCCTCGCAAAACTTGTCGGGCTTAACAATTCCACCCAAGGGGTGTATTCGCCAAGGGCTTTATTAAATATTTATCAAATTTTCCCTTCCTTTTTTCGGGTTCTTAGATCCTTTTTTGCCGCTTCCCTTCCGGCTTGTTAACCGGGAGCCGCATCCCCGCCGGTCAAGCGCCAACTACTTTAGGAGGGCAAGTACTTAGTCGCTTAGAACCAGAGAAGTTTATTGAAAACGAACAGCCGACTTCAAAGTCGGCCGCCCTGATAAAAGTTGAGTTTATGAGCCGACGCCCAAGGAAGTCGGCTCAAGAGGGGGAAGTTGGAGCCGTTTAGGCTATGCGTAGCTCTTAAGTCCCAGGCCATGTGCGCCGCTTTCCGCCCCGCCCATGGCTACATTCTCGAGGAGACGGTTTTAACCAAACATTACTTGTCCTCGACCTTAGGGAGCATTTATAGCATTATGGTGAGTCCCCGGCCACTAGTCGCCGTGCCGCATAAAGATGATAAAAAGGAGAAAGCATTTCGAAGCGTGATCCATATCATAAAATAATCAAAGGCAGTCCCCGAGCTCGCCCCTAAGGTCTTAGTACTTAATAAAAAGGGGGTAATGATACATATCGGATCAACTGTAAAATCTTTGAAGAAGATTTATGCCCACGGGCCTGCCTTTGCCCGGAGTGGTTCTTCTTGCGTTCGAGGCTTCGAGCATCGATCAAATAGTAGGCGCTGCTCCCAGCACCTTGCCGATGATGGGGACCTTCCTAAGGCGCCGGTAACCAGGCCGCCGCCGTTCTTCAATCAGCCGGAGCACAAGGTCGCCTTCTTGGAATGATCTTGGCTTGACCTTTGCGGGTTGTAGTATCGGGCGCAGATTCCCGGTAGATGCCGGACCGACCGAGTGCCAACCGCCTTCTTCCAAAAGGTCGACGCCTTTGGCGGTTTTTCCGCCTCCTTCTTGTACATAGAGACTCATGGAGAGTCGAATTGTATATCCGGATGACGGCCGCAATCCGAGACGAGGAAGAACGGCGAAGCCGGCCGACCTGTTCGGGTCCGGCAACTCCAAAGGACGCAAGGCAGTTTTTCTACCCAACAAGCCGGGGCCGAAAGTGGTTCGACCAACGAGGCTTGATGCCGTAAGATGAGGCCATTGGCTCGCTCCACCCGGCCGTTGATCCGGGATGGGCCAGACGCAGGTCCGGGCCGATGTTTCCGGTCGCGCAGAACGAGCAAGGCGCTTTTTGGGTTGGTGCCTTGCAGATGATGCCGCGCGGTATGCCATATCGCACCGTGATGTCGGAATGAAGGTCACCCGGGGCCCCTTAATTTTTTGATGGGCTTTGCTTCTACCCACTTGGTGAACTTGTCCACCGCGACAAGCAAATGAGTTAGGCCCGGCCGCCTTTGAAAGGTCCCACATGTCCGGCCCCAAACCGCGGGGCCAAAGGGGATTGGTTCCTTCAAATAAGGTCAAGGGGCTTGGAGCGAACACTTGGCACCCCTTGCACTTTTTGACTAGTTCTTTAGCTTTTTCCAAGGCGGGCCAAAAGAAACCTGGCCGGAAAGGTTTTGGCCACGAAGGCCTCGAGGCCGCCATGGTGGCCACATCGCCCGGTGGATGTTCTCGAGGATCGCCGCCCGCCCGATTCCCCACGAGCCTGGTGGGACAAAGGACGCCCCCACTAACCTCTGTTGACTATGGTGGGCTGGCCGGCCTTTAAGCCGGAGCCAGTTCTGCCGATTCGTTTATGGCTTGAGGATGGCTGCCCCCAGAAGGTGCTATCTTTCCCAACTACCCCCTTTTTTTTTTCCCCCCAAAATTTTTTAAAAAAAAAAATTTTGGAAAAAAAAATTTTTCTAAAAAAAAAAAAAAAAAAAAAGGGGGTTAACAAAATTTTCCCAAAATTTTTTAAAAAAATTTTTAAAAATTAAAAATTTTTTAAACCATTTTAAAAAAAAAAAAGGGCCTTTTAAAATTTAAAAAAATTTTAAATTTTAATTTTAAAAATTTTTAAAATTTTTTTTTTTTTTTTTTTTTAAAAATTTTTTTAAAAACCATTTTTAAAAATTTTTAAAAATAAAAAAAAAAAAAGAAAAAAAAAAAAAAAAAAAAAAGGAAAAGGGGAAAAAAAAGGGAAAAGGGGGCCCCCCCCTTTTTTTTTCCCCCTTTTTTTTTTTTTTTTTTTCCCCCCCCCGGGGGTTTTTTTTTTCCCCCCCCTTTTTTTTTTCCTTTTTTTTTTTTTTTAAAAAAAAAATTTTTTTTTTCCCCCCCCTTTTTTTCCCCCCCCCGGAAATTTTTTCCCCCGGGTTTTTTTTTCCCCCCCCCCGGGGGAAAAAAAGGAAATTTTTTCCCCCCCCCCCCCCCGCTTTTGCAATTTTTCCCCCCGGGAAAAATTTTTTTCCCCCGAAAGCCTCCCAAAAGGAAAAAACCCAAAAAAACCCCCAAAACCCCGCCCCGGTTCCCCTTTTGGGCCCCTTTTTTAAAATTTTTTTTTCCCCAAAACCCCCTCCCGTTTTGGGGGGGGTTCCAAACCCTTTTTAAAAAATGGGGCCCCCCCCCCCCCCCCCCCCCCCCCAAACCCCCCCCCAAAAAGGAAACCCCGGGGGGGCCCTTTCCGAAAAAAGGGGGGGGGCCGGCCCGGGGGGGGCCCTTTTCCCCGGCCCCCCCCCCTTACCCCCCCTTTCCCCCCCCTTTTTTTCCCCCCCGGGGGGGGAGGCCCCCCCCCCCCCCCGGGGGGTTTCCTTTTTTTTTCCCTTCCCCCCCCGGGCCCCCCGGGGGGAGGCCCCGGGGGGGAAAGGGGGGGGGGGTTTTTTGGGGTTTTTTGGGGGGGGGAAGGCCCTTTTAGGTTTCCAAAAGGGGGGAAAAATTTTGAAAAGGGTTTGGAAATTTGCCCGGTTTAACAATTTCCGGGGGGTTTTGGTTTCCCCCCAAAATTGGGGGGGTTTGGGGGGGGTTTGGGGGGGGTTTGGCCCCGGTAAGGGTTTTTCCCCGGGAATTTTTCCTTTTGGGGGGGGGTGTCCCTTTGAAGGGGGCAAATTTTAAAAATTTTTTTTTTTTTTTTAAAAAAAAATTTGGCGGGGAAAAAAAATTTTTAAAAAAAAAATTTTGGAAACTAATTTTAAAACCCCCTTTAAATTTTTGGGGTTTTTTTTTTTTTGGGGTTTTCCCCATTTATTTTTGGGGGGGGGGAAAAAAAATTTTTTTAAAAAAAAATTTAAAACCCAATTTTTTTTTTTTTTTTTAATTTTAAATTTAAATTTAAAATTTTTTGCCAAAAAAATGGGGTTGGGGTTTTTTTGGGGGAAAAATTTTTTTTAAACCCCCAAAAATTTTTTTTTTTTCCCCTTTTTTAAAAAAAAAAAAATTAAAAAATTTTTTTTTAAAAAGGGGGGGTTTTTTTTTTCCCCCTTTGGCCTTTAATTTTTAAGTTTTTAAAAAAATTTTTTTCTTTCTTTCCCCCAAATTTGGGGGGAAAAAAAAAAAATTTTTTTTGGGGGAAAAAAAATTTAAAAAAGGGGGTTTAAACCCCAACCCCTTTTAAAAGGGGGGGGAAAAAAATTTTTTTAAAAAAAAAAATTTTTTTTTTTTTTTTTTTTCCTGGCCCAACCTTTGCCCCCCCCGGGGGGGGAAGGGGTTTTTGGGATGGGGGGGCCCCAACAAAAGGGCGGGGAAATTTGGGGTTTTTTTTTAAATTTGGGGGGGGCCCCTTTTTTTTTGGGGAAAAAATTTTCCCTTTTTAAAAAGGAAAAATTTTCCCCTTTTTGGGTTTTTTTAAAAAGGGGGCTTTTTTAAAAAAATTTTTTTCCCACCCAATTTTAAATTTTTTTTTTTCCCCCCCCCCAAAAACCCCCCTTTGGACAATTTTTTTTTTTCCCCCAAAAGGGGGATTCAAAAAGGGGTTTTTTTTCCATTTGGGGCCCCCCCTTTTTGGCAAAAGGAAAAAAGGGGAAAATTTGGGTTTTCCCCCCCCCCCCAAAAACCCCGGGGGGCCCCTTTTTTTTTTTTTTTTTTTTTTGGGGCCCCTTTTTTTTTGGGAAAAGGAAAAAATTTGGGGCCCCAGGGGTTTTTTTTTTTCCCCCAAAAATTTGGGGTGGAAAAAGGGTTTTTTCCCAAAAAAAAAATTTTTTTTTTTTTTTTTTTTTCCCCCCCCCGGGTTTTTTGGGGGGGGCCCCAACCCTTTTTTTGGGGTTGGGGGGGGGAAAAAAAAAATTTTAAAAAAAAAAGGGTTTTTTTTTTCCCCCCAAAACCCCCAAAAAACCCGGGCCAAACCCCAAAAAATTTTAAATTTAAAATTTGGTTTTCCGGGTTTTTGGCCCCCCTCCCTTTTAAAAATTTTTGCTTTCCCCCCTTTTTTTTATTTTAAACCCAAATTTTTTAATTTTTTTTCTTTTTTAAAATTTTTTTCCCCCTTTTTTTTCCAAAAAAAAAAAATTTTTTTTTTTTTGGGGAAAACCCCAAACCGGGGGGAAAAAAGGTTTTAAATTTTGGTTGTTTTTTTTAATTTTCCAAAAAATTTTTGGTTTTGGGGTTTTTTTCCGGGGGAAAATTTTTTTAAAAAACCCCCCCTTTTTTTGGGGAATTTTTTGGGGGGGCCCCCTTTTCCCAAAGGGGAATAGGGAAAAAAAAATTTTTTTTTCCCCTTTTGGGCCTTTTTTAAAAAAAAAAAAAATTTTGGGAAAAAAAATTTCCCCAAAAAAAAAAAATTTAATTTAGGGAAAGGGGGGCCCCCCCCCCAAAAAAAAACCCCCCCGGGGGGGGGGGGGGAAAAAAAGGGGGGGGTTTGGGTTGGAATTTCCCCAAAAGGGGGGTTTTTTTTTTTTTTTTTTCCCAAAATTTTTTCCTTTTTTTCCCATTTTTAAACCCCCGGGGGGAAATTTTTTTTTTTTGGAAAGGGGGGGCCCAAACCCAAAAAAAAAATTTTTTTTTTTAAAAAGGTTTTTTCCCCCCCTTTTCCCCTTTTTTTCAAAAAAGGGGGAATTTTCCCTTGGGAAAGGTTTAAAAAAAAATTTGGAAATTTTTTTTCGGGTTTTCCCTTTTCCCCAAAAAAGGTTTTTTAAAATTTTTTTTTTAAATTTTTTTTTTTGGGAAAAATTTTTTTTCCTTTTTCTTTTAAAGGGGGCCCCCCCCTTTGGGCCTCCCAAACCCCCTTTTTTTTTTTCCCCCCTTTTTAAACCCGGGTTTTTCCCCCTTTTTTGGGGGAAAACCCCCCCCTGGCCTTTTAACCCAAAAAATTTTAAAATTTTTTTAAAACCAAGGAAAAAACCTTTTTAAAAAATTTTTTTTTTTTGGGGGGAAAAAAAAAAAATTTTTAATTGGGCAATTAAAAAAAAAGGGGGGGGTTTTTAAAAAAAATTCCCCGGAAAAAGGGGGGCCCCCCCGGGGGGCCCCAAGGGGGGCCCCCCCAAACGGGCCCAAAAAAGGGGGGGGGGGATTCTTTTTTTTGTTTTTTTTTTAAAAAATTTTTTTTTTGGGGCCCCCCAAAAAAAATTTTTTCCCCTTTTTTTCCCCCCCCCGGGGGGGGGGGTTTGGGAAAAAAAAAGGGAAAAATTTCCCCCCCGGGGGGGGGGTTTTTTTTTAAAAAACCCAAACCCCCCCCCCCAACCCCGGGCCGGGGGGGGGCCCCTTTTTTTTAACCCCTTTAAAAATTTTTTAAAAAACCCCCCGGGGGGGGTTTTTTTAAAAACCCGGGTTTTTAAAAAAAAATTTTTTTTCCCCCTTTTGGGAACCCCCCAAAAAAAAAACCCCCCCAAAAAACCCCAAAGGCCCCCCCCCAACCCCCCCTTTTTGGGTTTTTTTTTTTTTTTTCCCCAATTTTCCCCGGGGGGAAAAAACCCCCCCCCTTTTTAAAAAAAGGGGGAAATTTTGGGTTTTTCCCTTTTAAATGAAACTTTCTCTGATTTTTTTCTCCCAACGTGAATATATGGAGTTGGAGTTGAGGTCGGTGGAGGTCCAGGGGCCCACAGATAGGGGGCGCCTGGGAGGCCCCACCTCGTGGGAGTGGTGGGGCCCTGGTCTTGATTCTTTGCCATTATTTTTATATTTTCTAAAAGTGCCTCCGTGATTTTCGTGACATTCCGAGAACTTTTCTTTTCTACACATAAAACAACATCATGGCAGTTCTTCCAAAACAGCATCACCTGTTAGTTTCATTCAAATCATGCAATTTAGAGTTCAAAACAAGGGCAAAAGTGTTTGAAAAGTAGATACGTTGGAGACGATCAACTCCCCAAGCTTAAACCTTTACTTGTCCTCAAGCAATTCAGTTGATAAACTGAAAGTGATAAAGAAAACTTTTACAAACTCGCTTGCTCTTGTTGTTGTAAACATGCAAAGCCATCATTCAGTTTCAAAGAAATATTATGAACTAACCATACTCACAATAACACTTAGGTCTCATAATTACTCATATCAATAGCATAATCAGCTAGCGAGCCATAATAATAAAACTCGGATGACAACACTTTCTCAAAACAATCATAACATGATATAACAAAATGGTATCTCGCTAGCCCTTTTCGAGACCAAGAAACATAAAATGCAAGAGCAAATTTTAAAGATCAAGGACTGACTAAACATTGTAATTCATGGTAAAGAGATCCGATCAAGTCATACCCAATTTAAACCAATAGTAATGAATGCAAAATGATAGATGTGCTCTCGGTAGTGCTTTTTAATAAGAAGGGTGATGACTCAACATAAAAGTAAATAGATAGGCCCTTGTGAGGCGAGCGAGGGATTTGTAGAGGTGCGTAGCTTGATTTTAAAAATAGAGATTGAAAAACATTTTGGGCGGCATACTTTGCTGCTGTCAACGCAACAACTGAGAGATGGTTGTATCTTCCATACTACATGCATTATAGGTAGTTCCCAAACAGAATGGTAAAGGTTTGCTATACTCCCTGACCACCACAAAGCATCAATCCATGGCTTGCTCGAAACAACGATTGCTTCCAACTAACAACAACCACCAGGGAGTTTTGTTTAATTATTTTGATTTTCTTTGATCTTTTTTGGATCATGGGAGTGAGCATCCGGGTTCACCGCCCTTTCTCGTGAATGAGGAGCCGGAGTCCACTCCTCTTGAGAATAACCCACCTAGCATGGAAGATATAAAGGCAGCCCTAGTGTAAATATGAGCGAGTCATTTATAGAAAACAGAATTTCATTTGAAGGTTTGAGTTTGGCACATACAAATTTACTTGGAGCGGCGGGTAAATACCACATATAGGAAGGTATAGTGGACCCATATGGAACAACTTTGGTGTTTAAGGAGTTTGGATGCACAAGCAGTATTCCCACTTAGTAATTGAAGGCTAGCAGATCAGGGAAGCAACCAATGAGAGAGCGACCATAGTCATAAACATGCATTAAAATTAATTCACACCGAATACAAGCATGAGTAGGATATAATCCACCATGAACATTAATATCATTAGAGGCTATGTTGATTTGATTCAACTACATGCGTGAACATGTGCCAAGTCGAGTCACTCAATACATTCAAAGGAGGATACCATCCCATCATACCACATCATAACCATTCTAATAGCATGTTGGCACACAAGGTAAACCATTATAACTCATAGCTAATCCAAACATGGCACATAGCAACTATAATCTATAAATGTCATTGCAAATATGTTTACTTTATAATAAGATGAATTAAGAAGCGATGAACTCATCATATTTACAAAAACAAGAAAGGTAGAGTTCATACCAGCTTTTCTCATCTCAATAAGTCCATCATATATACGTCATTATTGTTTCTTCACTACCTGACCGAATCGATGTGTATAATAATAGTACTGTGCATTGGACTAAGCTGGAATACGTAAGCATTCAACTCAAAAAGAAGACATGGTAATATGGGCTCTAAAATTAAATAAACAATCATGCAATAGAGAGCCACTAATCAATTTCAATAAGGTCTTCTGGATTTCAAAGGAAAGAAAAAAAAATAAAACTATTTACACGGGAAAGCTCCCAACAAGTAAGAAGAAGAACAAAAGAAATCTTTTGGGGTTTTCATTTTTAATTCTACTACAAGCATAGAAATTAAACTAACTAATTTTTTGGTTTTTTCTTAAGGTTCACAATCAAACACGAAGAAAACTAGAAAAAGAAATTTAAACTAACATGGATAATACAATGAAAGAGTATTAGCGCAAACCAACTGGAGTGTGTGAACATGGAATGCAAAAAGCGGTGAGAAATATCGCACTCCCCAAGCTTGGGCTTTTGGCCTAAGTTGGTCTAATCTCAAGGACACGCCTCCGAGTGATATCCAGAAAGTGAAACTAGAATTAGATCTTGAGAATCAAATGGACAACGCCTCTGAGTTTGTTGCGTGTTGGCGGATTACCTCAGCTTCTCCTCGTGTTAACCTGCTTCCTCCCTGGTGACAATATACCTTCCTTTTGCACTGATAATCAAAAAGGTGGGGAGCGGGAAAAGAGTAATATGATGACGTGACGTTCTATCATGGGATTAGTTGATATTGGAGGAATTTTTCATTCCTCCTAAGAAAGTGATGATTGACCATAGCTTCATAATCCAAAAGAAGGTGTTGGTATAATCCATATCCCTTCTCGTGGGGCTATATTAAGATAATTTCAAATTAGCACGGGTTGCATAAATTCCTCCAAATAAATTTCCATTTCTACTATTATTCTGCAACTCTACGATCATTAACGCCCCCCCAAGTTATAACCTTTATAACCTAACATAACGGCCTTGAGGACACTCAGAGATCAGGGACACATATATGACATGCTTCATCTTTACCGTTAATGCATCTACCAATGAAGAGAGCAAACTAATGTATAGCAGGAAAATAGATGCTCCCTATGGTAACTTAATGCTGTGTCCCTAGATTCTCCCACAGTAATACTAGCAAGGAAATCTCTAAATTCAGATTTGTGAGGATTAATAATATATTGCATCGGAAGTTTACAAGCAGTTGTAAAATCCTCTAGGTCCATGGTATAAGATGTATCATAAATATCAAATATGACACTAGGAGAATAGCAGTGTATTATATGTTTAAATATCCCGACAAAGGAATCGGTCAATTGATAGATCTTGAGGACACTTATCTTGTAAGAAGTCCTCATATTTCAGCAATGCCTTTTATACTAAATCAATTCCTCCTTAAAGCCTGCTTCGACCATAAAATCATCGGATGGCCACTCACTGGCTTCGTACATCCGCGTCCCTCGGTAATTCAACATCTTGCTCACGTATAGCAATCCACGGGCCCTTTCTTCACCGAGGAACCACCTTGGTACATTCCTCCTAAACATAATTCTTTTTACGAAAATTTCTGAAATTTTAGTAATCTTCAAAATAAAAGTGAATAAAACCAAACAAGATTGATAGCACCTTTCTTCCAAGTGCCTAGAGCCTATATCATGCATTAGAATTGCTTGGGACCTCATAAATTTAACATGCAAGCTCAATAACATGGTCACCTATGCAGCAAAAAATTTGCAATGAATAAAGCACTAGAACAAAAACTAATTGGACCAATGGAGGAGTCACATACCATGCAACAATCTCCCAAAGCAGTTTTGTGAATGGAGCTTTGAGCAAGGAGATCGAAAATCGCAAGCAAACCGAGCTAGAACTTCATGCTTGAGCTGGATGGGGATTTTTTTGGGTAGAAGACGGTGTGTGGGTGCTGGTATATAGTGGAGGGGGGCGACCAGGGGCCCACGAGATAGAGAGGCACACTCGAGTGGGGTGGCTACCCTCCCTCT
The DNA here is from genome assembly GCA_021437245.1 of Aegilops speltoides. Lineage (NCBI taxonomy): Eukaryota > Viridiplantae > Streptophyta > Magnoliopsida > Poales > Poaceae > Aegilops > Aegilops speltoides. The sequence goes on along the minus strand of JAHHZJ010001225.1, from coordinate 1,889 downwards.
GGTGGCACAGTACTTGCCCCTCTGCATGATTTCAAGGCCTAAAATCCTCAAATATTCCATAAAAAATCATAACTAAATTGTGGGCATTTGGAGCACTTTTTTGGGATATTTTCTTATTACCGGATAATTGAGAGAAAGACAAATAATACTATTTTTGCTTTATTTATTCTAAATAACGAAGTAAAAAGAGAGTATAGAAGAGTTGTGCCTTCTAGTTTCATCCATCTCATGATCATCAAAATGAATCCACTAACAAGGTTGATCAAGTCTTGTTAACAAACTCATTCCCAATAACGGGCCCAGAAGAAATTTGGGATAACACTAAGTTACCTCAGGGGTTATGAAAATCCCCAACAAAAAGAATATCATACTTTTTCTTGGCGGAGAGGAAATTCAAAACCTCCAATAATAATAGTTGGAACTTTTCCAATAGAATTGATGTTATGAACTTGAGATTGTTTCTGAAAGTGTACCGATGCTCATTACCATTAACATGGAAAGTGACATTGCCTTTGTTGCAATCAATAACAGCCCCTGCAGATTCAAAAAGGTCTACCAAGGATAATCGACATACTATCGCCCTCGGGAATATCAAGAATAACAAAGTCCGTTAAGATAGTGACATTTGCAACCACAATAGGCACATCCTCACAAATACCGGGTATAGCATTGATTTATCAGCCATTTGCAAAGATATTTCAGTAGGTGTCAACTTATTCAATTCAAGTCACGATATAAAGAGAGAGGCATAACACTAACACCGGCTCCAAGATCACAAAACATTCTAACATAATTTTTTTAATGGAGCATGGTATAGTTGGTACCCGGATTCCAAGTTTTTTTGGTATTCCACCCTTAAAAGTGTAATTAGCAAGCATGGTGGAATTTCAGCTTCCGTCTTTCTTTTTTTTGTAATATTCCTTCATATACTTAGCATAAGGATTTACTTTGAGCATATCGTGTAACGAAGAAAATAGGTCTAATCATTTCAAAAAAGCCCAAAATCCTCATAATCCTTTGTCTTGGATGGTTTAGGAGGAAAGGGCATGGGTTTCAACCCATGGTTCTTTTTCATGCTTCCTAGCAAAAAATTCTCTTATCAAACGTTGATCCTTTGATTGTGGGTTATCAAGATCAACAGAGGTTCAATCTCTACATCATTGTTTTTGCTAGGTTGAGCATCAACATGAACATTATCATTAACATTATCACTAGGTTCATGTTTCACCGATTGTGTTTCAAAGATCGAAATAAATATCATTGGGATTCTGTGTGTTCACAGAGGTTCACTAGAAGCATGCAAAGTCCTATCATTTTCTTTTTTCTTCTTTTAGAAGAACTAGGGCCTCTAAATTGTTTCTCCGAGAATCTTGCTCGATTCTCTTAGGGTGGCCTTGGGATACAAAGGTTCCCGAGTCATTCTACCAGTTCTATTAGCCACTCTACCAAAAAAGTCATTTTTATTATTTAATTCATCAAGCAAATCATTTTGAGCCTTAAGTACTTGCTCAGCTTGAGTAGCAACCATAGAAGTATATTTGCTAATGAGTTTAAGTTCACCTTAACTCTAGCCATGTTATCGCCACGCCCTATCTCAAAAGCATTATTCTTTAACTCTACCAACATAAGCATTTAAACTTTCTTGCCTAGCAATAAAGTCATCAAATTCATCTAAGCAGGGCTATGAAATTTAGTAGAGGGATTTCAACTTTATCATATCTATAAGAGAATTTACCTTTACTACTTGTGTCGGGTTATCAAGACAATGTGGTTCTTCAACAAAGTGTATATTAAGACCAATATTTCTTCAATAGGAGGTAGATTCAACATCTTCAGCTTTTATACTTTTTCTTTCATTGATTTTTTGTTCTTGCATATCTTCAGGAGAA
>JAHHZJ010001224.1:0-34938 GCA_021437245.1 Aegilops speltoides | reverse complement strand
CTTCACCACTAGCCCCATACATGATGAGTTGCCACAATTCCCATGTGAGGAGAGCCACAACCCCACCACTTGAGTGAGATGAGTGACTCCACCATACGTGAGTTTGAGTGCACCTATTCGAGGGAGTGAGTGAACCACCACATAGAGAGAGTGAGATAGTTGATAGGTCATGTGAGGCCACTTTCAACACTAACGACTTGACCTCTACCTCTATTGTGTCTTCTCGTTTGGTGCTAGGTACCATTTATGATGACGCGCCGATCCTCGACAACTTCGTCCTCCCTTTGGATAAGACGATGGCCATGGTGGATTATGATGCACCGCCCACATGGTTCCATCAAGATGATGATGATGACCACCATTTGGTCTTTCCCACCTCACCTACACCACTTGAGTGGAATTACAAAGGTAACATAGGTGAAGGTGATGCTCTAGTCCCACTAGTGGACATTCGTGACATTGATTGCTTGCATGATGTTGATCCACCTATTGCCATGCTTCATGCTAGTATGATTTCCCCATGCGATGATTTGCCCATTTATGATGAGTATGATGATTCTCTTGTGAAGTCTATTAGTTGTGATGCCATGTTACATAGGATTTCTTGTGACAATTCTTTAGGTCACATCATGTTTGATAATCCGCTTGACTTGTCATATGCTATGCATGAGATCAACCATATGTCTTATTTGCAATCTCTTCATAGTGACTATGCATATGCCATTAAAATAAACCCAATTTGCACATATGGCATAGATGACAAGCCCATGGTTATTGGCATTTGTTTCTCTTGTGATGATATTGATATGCTCCCTTTGCATCATTTATCTCATATGCCATGCCATGACCACCTAGCTTCGGATATGCATTGTTTTGGATGTTGTCCATTTTCTCCATATGATGTTTCCGATATTGCTCATGAGGAGGCCCCCATAGTTTCCTCATGCATTTTAGGAGATTTTGATCCATCCCATTCATTGCATGATACCCATACTTGTGTGCACCATATGCTCCCCATGAATAAACATGCTATTGATATACCATATACTTGCATTCTCAATTTGTGTCCCCATCATGTCATACACAATAACTATTCTTTCATGATGGATGACATGTTCTTATACCATGCATCAAATTTCTTTGAGCGATGCTTATCTTGTGCTAACTCACACGTGCACATACACATCATGATGGATGATGTGTACATTTACCACGCGCACAATTTCTTTGGTTTGTGTCTCTTTTGTCTAGGTACCCATGCATACTTGTCAACTTCGCAATCCCACGAGTTGACAAAACGAGCTCTTGAGAGCAATGACGATTTGGGATCCCGTGGACTATCCTTACCACCGTTCCCTTCGCGCAAAGACTACGCGCAACTCCTCTACTTGGCTCTCACACGGCTATGGGCCATTTACCACTTCTCACATTATGCTCATTTTCCCGTGTTCACTTTGCATGCTATGCTTGCTTCTATGCCTTTGCCATGCAATTGTGACCCTTGCTTGCATCTACCCATGTTTCATCATTATGCTACTTCTATGTGTATTTGCATGCTTGGTAGAGATCCTTGTTGCTATTGCCATGTTTATCATGTGCCCCATGCTATTGTCCTCATATCTTGCTTTCATGCTTGTGCTATGACATGTGAATTGTTCATGCCCACTATTTGCACCAATGACATGATTGCAATGATTTCCTCTAGTATGTTGCATCTTCGCACTACTAATTTGCTTGATTTGATAGCTATGAATGCTCCCTATATTGCATCACCCATGTTCCACTACTTGCTTTCTTGGGTTGATGACGTATATGCTTTGCACATGATTCATATTGCTTCGTGTCATATATCTCCATGTGTTGCCTCTCCCATGCTAGATTTGCCATGTATCGAAAGTGCAACAATGCTTATAGTCTTGCTCATGAGATTGCCCCATAGCATTCTCACTCATGTTTGGAGATTTTGACATATTACTTGTGAATCATGCTTGTCTTACTCCTTTGCACCATCTACATAGTGCCATGAATATTGCCATTGTTGCATCATATTATTCATGCACTTGTGCTTCTAATGGTTATGTGCAAAAGATGAGAACCATCATGATGGATGATGTGTTTATCTACCATGTGCATACGCATTTTGTTTTGTTTTGTGCATGTGTAGGATACTTGGACTTCGTGTCGACTTCCACTTCACGTGAGTTGACCATTCGAGCTCTTGAGAGCGAGCCTCATATATTCTACCACGACTCGCTTCTAAACCGTATTTGCTTCCACTTCGTGTTGTGAACAATGCACAAGGACACACTTTCCGTGTGACATCCTTCTTGAGCTTGGATATTGTGGATCATACTTCATGTGTTGCTTGCACCATTTGCACGCATGTTCGAGATATTGCTTTTGATAGAGGCAAAGGTGTCCCGCCTTCGATGAGATGGTGGATTTCGCTTTGGTGGAAGTCGACTTTGACGATCCGACTACTGAACGTCTTGAGGACGTCGCGCTTAGCAACCGCTAAACCAACTCCGAGAGGTTATTGACCACGCCGAGCACGATCAACCTGACCACGAGGGTCTGTTTCTGCGAGCAAACGAAGAACAAGCAAGAAACTGAGATTGCAATCTGGATATTGCGAATATAAGATGAAAGCTTTATTGATCAAGGTGGGGTTCTGTGACGCCTTTGTCTGGTCGTTGAACACAAACGAAGTACGCGAAGTTGCAGCTATGGTGAACTTTTAATCTAAACAAAACCCAAGTCTAAACGGTGCCTTAAGGGCTGTATATATGGAGGAAGAGGGGGTGAATTTCGTGGCCCTTGGTGGAGGGGTCCGAAACTAACCCTATCTCTTGTTTCCCCACACATACGGACTCTAAAAATAGCCTATACTAATGTATTTCGAAATTACATGGGCCTGGCCCAATAATAAGGTGGTGCAGCACCTAGAATTGCCTATGGACGAATATTATGAAGTGGCATCTTGTATATTTCGTCCAAGGCTTCATGCACTCCTTATGGTGGCTTCAAAGTCCTGAAATCATCACTTGTAACTCCGTTCTTGATCCCTTAGCATGCCATCAACTCCATGTGTGTTCTTGCTCCAATGTTCATCCTTCTCCAAGCTAGGTCCTTCATTTGTAAGCAAAACAAATGTATCCAATTTAGGCAACATCATATTCTCATGAACATTAGAATCATTACCAAGAAACGAAAGTACACGGTAATTTAATTGGCGTCTGTGAGCTCTAGTAATTGGTCCCAGATATGTAACAAAGAGGGGCTGTGGGTGTAACAATGGTATTGATGTCCTCATCATCCTCCCTTCTTGAAATGAAGTCTTCCTCGACGGAAGCTCATCTTCCACACCCAAATAAGGCTTCAAATCTGCAATGTTAAAAGTGGACTAACCCCAAAATCTGCAGCAGCTCAAGTTTATATGCATTATCATTTATTTTCTCCAACACCTTAAAGGGACCAGCAACACGTGGCATTAGTTTTGATTTGCAAATCAGAAATCTATCCTTACGCAAATGTAACCAAACAAGATCTCCGTGCAAACACAACATGTTTTCTACCCTTATCTCCAAAGAAGTTTATATTTAGCATTCATACGCTCAATGTTTTCCTTAGTTAACTCATGCATTTTAAAATCAATTCAGCACGTTCTTTAGCATCAAAATTAACCTTCTCCAAGATGGAAGAGGCAACAAATCAATAGGTGCACGAGGTAGGAAACCATACACAACTTCAAAAGGGCACATCTTAGTAGTAGAATGCAATGAACGATTATAAGCAAATTCAATATGAGGCAAGCATTCCTCCCACATTTTCTTATTATTCTTTAGAACAGCCCTAAGCATAGTAGACAATGTTCTATTGACTACTTCATTTGTCCATCGGTTTGGGGTGACAAGTAGTACTAAAAGCAGTTTAGTCCCCAACTTAGCCCATAAACATCTCAAAAAGTGGCTAAGAAATTTAGTATCACGATCTGAAACAATAGTATTTGGCACACCATGCAAGCGAATAATTTCACGAAAGAACAAATCAGCAACATTAACAAAGATCATCGCTTTTATGACATGGTATAAAGTGTGCCATTTTCGAGAATCTATCCACGACAACAAATATGCTATCCTCCCTTCTTTGTTCTAGGTAAACCTAAAACAAAGTCCATAGATATATCCTCCCAAGGAACACTAGGTACAGCAAAGGCATATATAAACCATGAGGATTGAGTCGTGACTTAGCTTTTTGACATGTAGTGCAATGAGCAATAAAACGCTCAACATCCCGTCCCCATCTTTGGCCAAAAGAAATGTGTAGCAAGTACGCCCTCCGCCTTCTTCACGCCAAAGTGTCCCATTAGTCCTCCTCCATGCGCCTCCTGCAACAACAAAAGACGAACGGAGCTAGCTGGAATGCATAGCTTGTTAGCACGGAATACAAATCCATCATTAACGACAAACTTGTTCCATGTTCTTCCTTCTTTACAATTCTGCAATACATCTTTAACATCAGCATCATGCACATATTGATCTTTGATGGTCTCCAAACCAAATATTTTGAAGTCAAGTTGTGAAAGCATAGTATAGCGACGAGACAATGCATCAGCAATAACATTTTCTTTACCCTTCTTGTGTTTAATGACATAAGGGAAAGCCTCAATGAATTCAACCCTTTTAGCTTGTCTACGATTCAGTTTAGCTTGACTTTTAATATGTTTCAAAGATTCATGATCAGAATGTATAACAAATTCTTTGGGCCATAAATAATGTTGCCATGTTTCTAAAGTCCGAACAAGAGCATATAATTCTTTATCATAAGTAGAATAATTCAGACTAGGCCCACTCAATTTTTCAGAAAAGTATGCAACAGGTTTGCCATCTTGTAATAACACACCTCCTAATCCAATTCCACTAGCATCACATTCAAGCTCAAAAGTCTTATTAAAATCAGAAGTTGGAGTAAAGGAGCATGTGTCAACTTATCTTTCAACACCACGAAGGCTTCTTCCGTGCGGTACCCCAAACAAAAGGCACATCCTTCTTTGTAAGCTCATTGAGAGGTGCAGCAATGGTGCTGAAATCTCTCACAAAACGCCTATAGAATCCAGCGAGGCCAAGAAAACTCCTCACTTGTGTGACCGCTTTGGGCTGCGCCAACTCTCAATAGCTTCAATCTTGGCTTTATCAACTTCAATTCCTCGTGGAGTAACAACATAGCCAAGAAAAGACACTCGGTCGGTGCAAAAGGTGCACTTCCCAAGGTTACCAAACAAACGTGCATCACGAGAGCAATAAAAACAACACGTAAATGTTCCAAATGTTCCTCCAAAGATCTGCTATAAATCAATATGTCATCAAAGTAAACTACCACAAATCGTCCAATGAAAGCACGTAAAACTTCGCTCATTAATCTCATGAAAGTACTAGGTGCATTAGTTAACCCAAAAGGCATGACTAACCACTCATATAATCCAAACTTAGTTTTAAATGCTGTTTTCCATTCATCCCCCAATTTCATACGAATTTGATGGTATCCACTACGCAAATCAACTTTAGAGAATATTGTAGAGCCACTCAATTCATCAAGCATATCATCTAGCCTAGGAATAGGATGACGATAACGAATAGTAATATTATTAATGCCTCTACAATCAACACACATACGCGATGTACCATCCTTTTTCGGCACTAGAATAATAGGAACAGACAAGGACTAAGGGATTCGCGATATAACCTTTGTCGAGAAGCTCTTGTACTTGACGATAATCTCCTTCGCCTCCTCCGGATTGGTACGGTATGGCGCACGGTTTGGCGATGAAGCACCGGAATTAAGTCAATCGATGCTCAATCCCACGAATAGGCGGTAATCCCGTGGCACGCCTTGTGGAAAGACGTCGGCGAACTCTGCAAAATGTTAGTGACAGCGAGAAGGCAAAGAGGAAGGCACGTCCTCGAATGAAAATAATGCCTCTTTGCACACAAAAGCATAGCAAACAGATTTGCTAAAATCTAGCTCATCAATATCAGATTTAGTGGCAAGTAAACATGCACTTTTCAATTTAATTTCGTAGCAACACTAGATGGTTTACTATTAGGCTTCATATGTTGCTCAAATTCTTTTGCCACAATCTGATTTTCACTCTTATTTTTCTCCTGTTTTGCTTTATTAGCTCTATTAATATCATCATTCAAAATGGACTCAGAGTCATAGGAAGCAAAGTAATATTTTTATCCTTATGAACAAGAGTATACTGATTGTTTCTACCATGGTGTACAGAATTTTTATCAAATTGCCATGGTCTACCAAGTAATAAGGAACATGCTTGCATAGGTACCACATCACAATCAACATAATCAGCATATGTAGAGATACTAAAATGCACACGACCGACGTGTTACCTTAACCTTGCCGCTATTGTTGAACCATTGGATGTAGTAAGGATGTGGATGTGGTCTTGTGGTGAGAGATAGCTTCTCCACCATCTCCATGCTAGCCAAGTTGTTGCAGCTCCCTCCATCTATGATGATGCTAATAGAACGCCCTTCACAACTCCCTTTGTATGGAACAAATTATGCCTCCGATTTTGCTCACTTGTGTAACCTGCACACTCAAAACACGTTGAGCAACTAAACATTCATACCACAAAGATCTTCAAGAGCCATGTATTGTGTCTCATGATCGTAATCATCTCCACCGTGTTCCTCATGTGTAATAAGAGCCAAAGTCTCCTCATCATAGTCACTAGCGGACTCATACCCACCATCCTTAGTACCAATGATCACACGCTGAGATTTGCATTCTCTCAAAAAATGTCCTCTTCCCTTACAACGACGACAAATAATATCACTTGTGTGCCCTGTTGACGCCATGGAAGAAGAAGAGCTCTGCAGGCCCAGCGGTGTGCTCTTGGCGATAGTGGTGGTTGTGCCTGCTTTCTTGTATCACGGTTGGAGGTGGCACCAAGGAGGTGATGGTGCGGTGGAAGTAGATGATGCACGTGGTGTCCATGATGAAGGTCGACTGCGAGAAAAGTTATCGCGCGCCAATGCCTCCGACATCGTGACTTCACGTTCAGCTTTACAAGCAAGATGGAATAAACGAGTGATATTATTATAATCCTTATAGTCTAGAATGGTCTGAATCTCTATTTAATCCACCCGAAAACGCAAGCATAGCTTCATTCTCCTCAACAATACCACATCTAATCAAGCCGTTTGTAATTCCCGATAATATTCTTCTACAGAATTTTTTCCTTGTCTTAAACGCTGCAATTTTTGAAGTAATTCACGTTGATTATATGGTGGAACCCAACGAGCACGCATAGCAGTTTTCAAAGCAGCCCAAGTAGCTGGAACAGGATATAATCTACAATGTTCGACCACCAAACACATGCAAAGCTAGTGAAAGCACAAACAGCAGCAGAACACGTCTCTCCTCGGGATATTGTAAACATGTAAATCGTTGTTCAGTTTCTAACTCCCAAGTAAGATATATATCGTGAACATATCTACCCTCAAATGGTGGAATATTCAATTTAAGTTTAGGGAGATGGTCATGATCTCGCACTGAGGGGAGCCCTAACATTGCCATTATTTGCATGTGGACGACCGGTGGTTGTGGTGCTGGTGGTTGCACGTAGTTCGATGTTGATCAACCTCATCCTCGTAATCTCCCACATAATCATCCTCGTCGGTACCAAAGCAGCAGGAGTAGCAGGAGCCAAAGAAGCACCAACAGCAGAGCAGCGGCACCAGAATTTTGTCCTGGCTCAATAGGAACACGCCGAGCTCGTCCCATACCGATTCGGAAGGGGCGAAGTTGTTGTCGCTATTGAGGTGCGATAGGTGCAGCCGGCGGTGGTTGTGGAAAACGCGAGCAATTCATCAAACTTGCTATCAAGCTTTGTTTCAAATGTCTTCTCAATGCCATCTATCTTCTCCATGGCCTCGTCAAATCTGTTTAGCACGCCTTGCACCTGTCCAATCATCATTTACTGAAACTTATCATGTAGTTGTTTGTTCGTCAGTTCTCCCAATCAGTCTCAAATCGGCTTGTGATCCTGCCATGGTTAGCAGCAATAGAAACACACAAGAATATGATCCTCACAGACTACTAGGAAGTGGTGGTGGTGGTGGTGTGGTGGATAGTCACAAATCCGACAAGCAAATCTCAAATTCTTACTAGTTCTTACCCGAAGCGGGGTGATTGGCAACCGTTGTAGTCAAAACTCTCAAAGCTTGGCTATAGCGATTACTGTGGAGAATCAAACGCACGACGTAGATGTATGTGGAGCTGGGAAGGCTTATAATATGGTAGCAAAAAGGGTCAAGAATAATCAAATCAGAGATGCAAAGTTGAATAAACGCTCAACGACGGTCTTGTGGTGGTCCTAGGCTAGACCGTGCTAGAGACGCGAGCCTAGAACACTAACAAAATCACGGCGCTGCGTAAACAAGGGAAAAGCACACTGAATTTTTTTTTCGCTCTCTTTTTTTTTGCTGCTTTTTTTTTTGCTGCTTTTTTTTTTAAGAAAAATCACTATAATGGCGAGTGTCTCAAAACTCTTCTCGTGTCAAACCGACAGGATGGGCACGAAATTTTTTCGACCAAAATTTTTTTTCGATCGCTTGCACCCAAAAGCTGAAACGGGTCAAAAAACTTTCTATAACGGCGATCGCCTCAATACGCTTAGAAACACCTAAAAATAGGATAGCCAGAAATTTTTTTGTCCCGTGCGTTTTTGGAAAATTTTGGGCCTAAACGGATGGTGGTTTCCGGACTCTTTTTTTTTTTTAGAAACCAACCTCTTCTACGGACTGCAAAAGATTGCTGGAATCCGAAACCTACTCAGACACGGAAACACGAATTGGAAATTCGATGGATCCCGAAACAAATCTAATATGCAAGGAACTCGGATTGGTGGTGGATATATGGTGGTGGTATATGGCAACGGTGGTGGTATATGGCAGCGGTGGTGGTATATGGATACGGATTGAAGGTGGCTGATAAGCGGTGGTGGTAGATGGCGAGGCGATGATGATGGTGCGGCGGGCGTGACAACTTATGACCGTAACTCAAACACTAAAAGACTAGACTCTAAGACCGAAACTAGACACGGCGATGCAACCGCAAATTCAACAACGCAAATACAGAAAAGATTATGCAAAGGCTCAGATTGGTTCGGATATGATGACCCAACCCTAATTTTTTTTTGGCTTTTTCGTGGACTGTAGGTATGAAGAACAGACTCGATCTAAACTACGAAAAACTGTAAAATCTCACCGAGCAACCTGATAGAGGCGGGGTGTCCCGATCTTTTGATGAGATGATAACTATCGATTTGGTGGAGACGACTTTGACGATCCGACTACAAACGTGCACGACGTTGCGCCTTAGCAATCGCTAAACCAACTCCGAGAGGTTATTGACCACGCCGGAGCACAGTCAACCTGACCACGAAGGTCTATTCCTGCAGGCAATCGAAGAACAAGCAAGAATATGATAAAAGCAATCTGAATATTGCGAGTATGTATGAAGTATTGATAAAGATGGGGATCCGTAAGCGGTCTTGGTCTGGTCGTTGGACACAAACGAAGTACGCGAAGTTGCAATGGCTAACTTTTAACTAAACAAATCTCAAGGAAAAAGCTACTAGATGGATCTACTTATATAGGAACAAGGGGTGACGGCCAAGGAGGTGGGAGAACGTCCCAAGGCAGCCTAAAACTAACCCTAGGTCGTACAAGGCCAATGGGCCCAAGTGGAGGTGACGTAACACCTTTGGACTTGTAGTTTGACTCGGATTCTGGTGCAGCGTCAGATTGTTTCGTCCATAACTCAACGCTCCGGACGGATTTTAAGGTGATTCCAATTGTTCTGGAAAGAGCATGAAATCTACTTTCCAACAAAAAAAGAATCACCCAATTCGGAGTCCGTATGAAAAAGTAGTTGGCGTTTTGAGTCAGGTATGTCTGTGCAGTCCAAATCTGAATCCAGAACGTGAGAGACTTGGACTCTATCTTCTCTTGGGCCAAAAGTGACGTGAGAGGACTTTTTGAACAGCAAATAAACATCTCTTTCTTCCTTATCTTCATATGTGGATTGTACAAATGTCCCATACACCTGCAATTAGACAAAACATAAAAGTGTGTGAAGTATTTTTGTTCTGGATAACATAAATAGATTATTAAATAGTTTGCACTAGAAATCACCTGACAAATATGCATGCATGCAATATTTTTGGTCATATACAAGGTAGTCATGTCCTCATCATCCTCCCCTTTTTGAAAATAAAGCCGTCCTCGGCGTTGCTTAATCTGAAATGTGGCTAATAAAAGAGACAAGGTGTACATGTTGTATATGTATATGTCATCCATTTTTACTTCCCTCGATTTTTGCATATATGACACATGAATAGATGAGTAACTTGCATAGTTCATAAAATCTAAAGCCAAAAAATTAGCACAAGAAGTAGAAGGCATGAAAATATTGCAACTCAGTTTGCACATATAAGTGAAGCTCTTATTCATTTCAAAAGATTGACAATGTTCATCATTAAACCATCCCAACATTGGTGAATAAACCTTATTTGAATCAAATTTACATGCTACAACATGCTTAGATAAGCAAACATGCAATGAGTCATTCGACACAGAATCATCACCAAGATTAGAGGTCATATCAAAATGATTAAACATTGATTCTTTTGCATCAATAGTTAATTCAATGGGTGCACTCAAAATTGTTGGTATTTCAGTTGTTTGATCACATGACGCATTCATGACAGTTTCAAGATTCTCTAAAATAGGTGTTGTGCTCAAATCACCAGGTAACTCAACACATGATGCATTCAAGTTAACTAGGGATGCATCATTCTCATGTGAAGTTATATCATCAATACCTTTACTGTTACCTTGTCGCAAAGACGTAGCTGATGTAGGTACACACGTAGACAATGCACCATGCTCTTGGGATGATGCCGCGCTCACAATCCGAGGTGGGGCTTCTCTAGTAGGTGCAACGGTGGAGGAACCAACCGACGGTGGTGAGCATGAACTGGAATAGTAGTTGTTGTAGTCACCCAATGCATCCTCCTGTAACTGTCTCTCAAAGGTACAAGCACGAACATACATACCGGTAATGCAACGAGGAATATACTGAAATCTTGCCTGAATATCATGGTTCAAACCACCGAAAAATCTATTCATTGTATCATCCTCAGATTCTTCTATGTCACAATGATGCATATAAGATTTGAACTCTTGGTAGTAAGTATGAACAGTGTTATTGCCTTGTTTAAATTGTTCAAATTTATGAAGCAATTCACGGCGATAGTAAGGAGGGAAAACTGTTTTCTCATTACATCTTTCAAATCTTTCCAAGTTGTGGGTTGGTTATCAATGTTTTTCTTACAATGCACACTCCACCAAATGAAGCAAAACCAGTAAATGCTCTAGTGGCAGCTCGTACTCGCTCAAGTTCGAAAAAACATGTTGACTAAAAACTTGTTCTACTTCAAGCTCCCAAGCTAGATAAATAGCAGGATTAAATCTACCCTCAAATGACGGTAAAGAGCTAACTTGGCCATGTGCTTGTGCGTGTTGTCCCAACTCTCGTGATGGTGAAGATGTGTTCGTCGTCCAAGAACTTCTATCTCCGAACCTGTCATGATTAGTAGAAACAAGAAACAAAATTCCAGAATAATGTTCCTATGAACTACTAGGATGTGGTTGTAAAGTGCTCACATAAAGCAAATATCAATATCTTACAAGTTCTTACCATGCGGCGGTGGTGACAGCAACCAGCGATGTCAAATAACTCAAGATTGTGTAAAGCGATTGCCGAGGGAACGACGATACATGGTGTAGAAATATGTGGAGCTGGGTTGGCTATATATGGTAGCAAAAATTTAGCAATAATCAATTCAAAGATGCAATGTTGAATAAACGCTCAACGACGGTACTGTGCTGGTCCTAGGCTAGACCGGAATAGAGACGCGAGCCTAGAACACTAATGAGGTCACGGCGTAGCACAACTAGCATCAATGAAGGATACTAAGTAGCTCCTGACAGCAAGATCGAAGTGAAGATCACAACGGTAGTGAAGATAATGATGAAAAACAACTACCAAGCAGGATATACAACAACTCTCTCTCCAACTTTCCTCTTGAAAAGTTTGAGCCAATTTTATGATAAATTTTTTCAAAGAATGCTACTAACTCAAGCTTTCCAATGCAAAAAGAATCACTCAATTCCGAGTTGATATAAGGAGTCAAAGAATTCTAAAACTGGCCTGAAATATTGGAACAAGCTGTGTTCACGATCTTCGGAGGGCAAAAAGACCTATTTAGAAGCCGATTTTGAGGTGTCAAATACTGAACTAGCTTCTGCAACTATTTAGATGCGGCTCGTCGCTAGCTTCAATTTGAGTATTCACGGAGCCAAAACGGACTTTGTATGAGGAAGATACACCTGTTTTACTGAACAGTACACAAAACAGATTCCAATCCGAATTCAGGTACGAGATTGATTCTAGATAGATCCGATTTTTTTTCTTCTCTTTTTTTCCTCACGCTTTTTTTTCTTTTTCTTCTCTCTCTTTTTCTTTTTTTTCTTTCCTTTTTTTCTTTTTTTTTTTTCTTTCTTTTTTTCTCCCTCTTTCCAAGACAAACTAGATAAGATGCAGATTGGATCAGGCGAAGATGTGAATGACCTCAACTATGATTATGACAATGAACAGCGCGTAGCACGTGTTGGAAATTAATAGATGGGATGGTGGACAGCGGAAGGGATAATGATGCAGTGGCGGCGTGACTAATGTGAACAGAACTCGAAACTCTAAAGGAACTAGACACTAAGACCAGCAACTGACACGACGATGCAACCGATAATTCAACTATGCAAGCAATGAATTGAAAATGGCAAAGGCTCAGACTGGCTTGGATAAAGGATGAACAAATCTAACTTTTTTTTGTGGCTTTTTCATGGACTCTAGGTATGAATGATAGATGCGATCTAAACTATGAAAAACTGTAAAATCTCACCGAGCAACCTGAAAACTGATACCACTTGATAGAGGCGGGTGTCCCGATCTTTCGATGAGATGATAACTATCGATTTGGTGGAGACGACTTTGACGATCCGACTACAAACGTGCATGACGCTTGCGCCTTAGCAATCGCTAAACCAACTCCGAGAGGTTATTGACCACGCCGAGCACAATCAACCTGACCACGAAGGTCTATTACTGCAAGCAACGAAGAACAAGCAAGAATATGATAAAAGCAATCTGAATATTGCGAGTATGTATGAAGTATTGATAAAGGTGGGGATCCGTGGCGGTCTTGGTCTGGTCGTTGGACACAAACGAAGTACACGGTTGCAATGGCAAACTTTAACTAAACAAATCCCAAGGAAAAAGCTACTAGATGGATCTACTTATATAGGAGCAAGGGGTGGCGGCCAAGGAGGTGGGAGAACGTCCCAAGGCAGCCTAAAACTAACCCTAGGTCGTACAAGGCCAATGGGCCCAAGTGGAGGTGACGTAACACCTTTGGACTTGTAGTTTGACTCGGATTCTGGTGCAGCGTCAGATTGTTTCGTCTATAACTCAACGCTCCGGACGGATTTTAAGGTGATTCCAACTGTGCTGGAAAGAGCATGAAATCTACTTTCCAACAAAAAAAGAATCACCCAATTCGGAGTCCGTATGAAAAAGTTGTTGACGTTTTGAGTCAGGTATGTCTGTGCAGTCCGAATCTGAATCCAGAACGTGAGAGACTTGGACCCTATCTTCTCTTGGCCCAAAAGTGACGTGAGAAGACTTTTTGAACAGCACCTAAACTTCTCCTTTTCCCTTATTTTCATATGTGGATTGTACAAATGTCCCATACACCTGACAAATATGCATGTATGCAATATTTTTGGTCTTATCCAAGGTAGTCATGTCCTCATCATCCTCCCCTTCTTGAAAACAAAGCCGTCCTCGGCGTTGCTTAATCTGAAATGTGGCTAATGAAAGAGACAAGGTGTACATGTTGTATATGTATACGTCATCCATTTTTACTTCCCTTGATTTTTGCATATATGACACATGAATAGATGAGTAACTTGCATAGTTCATAAAATCTAAAGCCAACAAATTAGCACAAGAACTGGAAGGCATGAAAATATTGCAACTCAGTTTGCACATATAAGTGAAGCTCTTATGTATTTCAAAAGATTGACAATGTTCATCATTAAACCATCCCAACATTGGTGAATAAACCTTATTTGAATCAAATTTACATGCTACAACATGCTTAGATAAACAAACATGCAATGAGTCATTCGACACAGAACCATCACCAAGATTAGAGGTCATATCAAAATGATTAAACATTGATTCTTTTGCATCAACAGTTAATTCAATGGGTGCACTCAAAATTGTTGGTATTTCAGTTGTTTGATCACATGACGCATTCATGACAGTTTTAAGATTCTCTAAAATAGGTGATGTGCTCAAATCACCAGGTAACTCAACACATGATGCATTCAAGTTAACTAGGGATGCATCATTCTCATGTGAAGTTAAATCATCAATACCTTTACTGTTACCTTGTCACAAAGACGTAGCTGATGTAGGTACAGACGTAGACAATGCACCATGCTCTTGAGATGATGCCGCGCTCACAATCCGAGGTGGGGCTGCTCTAGTAGGTGCAACGGTGGATGAACCAACCGGCGGTGGTGAGCATGAACTGCAATAGTAGTTGTTGTAGTAACCCAATGCATCCTCCTGTATCTGTCTCTCAAAGGTACAAGCACGAACATACATACCAGTAATGCAACGAGGAATATACTGAAATCTTTCCTGAATATCATTGTTCAAACCACCAAAAAATCTATTCACTATATCATCCTTAGATTCTTCTATGTCACAATGATGCATATAAGATTTGAACTCTTTGTAGTAAGCATGAACAGTGTTGTTGCCTTGTTTAAATTGTTCAAATTTGCGAAGCAATTCACGGCGATAGTAAGGAGGGAAAAAATGTTGTCTCATTACATATTTCAAATCTTTCCAAGTTGTGGGTTGGTTATCAATTTTTTTCTTACAATGCACACTCCATCAAACTGAAGCAAAACCAGTAAATGCTCTAGTGGCAGCTCGTACTCGCTCAAGTTCGTAAAAGTCATGGTTACTAAAAACTTGTTCTACTTCAAACTCCCAAGCAAGATAAATAGCAGGATTAAATCTACCCTCAAATGACGGTAAAGAGATAACTCGACCATGTGGTTGTGTGTGCTGTCCCAACTCTCGTGATGGTGAAGATGTGTCCATCGTGCAAGAACTTCTATCTCCGAACTGTCATGATTAGTAGAAACAAGAAACAAAATTACAGAATAATGTTCCTATGAACTACTAGGATGTGGTTGTAAAGTGCTCACAAGAAAGCAAATATCAACATCTTACAAGTTCTTACCATGCGGCGGTGGTGACAGCAACCAGCGATGTCAAATAACTCCTAACATTGTGTAAAGCGATTGCCGGGGAACGTATATATACACGTGTAGAAATATGTGGAGCTGGGTTGGCTATATATGGTAGCAAAAGATTAGCAATAATCAATTCAGAGATGCAATGTTGAATAAGCGCCAACGACGGTCTGTGCTGGTCCTAGGCTAGACCGGACTAGAGACGCGAGCCTAGAACACTAATGAGGTCACGGCGTAGCACAACTAGCATCAATGAAGGTTACTAAGTAGCTCTTGACAACAAGATATAAGTGAAGATCACAACGGTAGTGAAGATAATGATGAAAAACAACTACCAAGCAGGACATACACAACTCTCTCTCCAACTTTCCTCTTGAAAAATTTGAGCCAATTTTCTAATAAATTCTTTCAAAGAATGCTACTAACTCAAGATTTCCAATGCAAAAAGAATCACTCAATTCCGAGTTGATATGAGGAGACAAAGAATTCTAAAACTGGCCTGAAAAATTGGAACAAGCTGTGTTCACGAACTTCAGAGGGCAAAAAGACCTATTTAGAAGCCGATTTTAAGGTGTCAAATAATGAACTAGCTTCTGCAACTATTTAGATGTGGCTCATTGCTAGCTTCAATTTGAGTACTCACGGAGCCAAAACAGACTTCGTATGAGGAAGATACACCTGTTTTACTGAACAATGCGCAAAACAGATTTTAATCCGAATTCAGGTACGAGATTGATTCTAGATAGATCCGATTTTTTTCTCTTCTCTCTTTTTTTCCTCACGCTTTTTTTTTCTTTTCTTCTCTCTCTTTTTATTTTTTTTTTTTTTTTTTCTTTTTTTCTCTCTTTTTTTTTCTCCCTCTTTCCAAGACAAACTAGATAAGATGCAGATTGGATCAGGCGAAGATGTGAATGACCTCAACTATGATTATGACAATGAACAGCGTGTAGCACGTGGTGGAAATTAATGGATGGGATGGTGGACAGCGGAAGGGATAATGATGCAATGGCGGCGTGACTAATGTGAACAGAACTCAAACTCTAAAGGAACTAGACACTAAGACCAGCAATCGACACGACGATGCAACCGATAATTCAACTATGCAAGCAATGAATTGAAAATTGCAAAGGCTCGAGTGGCTTGGATAAAGGATGAACAGATCTAACTTTTTATGGCTTTTTCATGGACTATAGGTATGAATGATGATGCGATCTAAACTATGAAAAACGTAAAATCTCACCGAGCAACCTGAAAACTTATACCACTTGATAGAGGCGGGTGTCCCGATCTTTCGATGAGATGATAACTATCGATTTGGTGGAGACGACTTTGACGATCCGACTACAAGCGTGCCTGACGTTGCGCCTTAACAATCGCTAAACCAAATCCGAGAGGTTATTGACCACGCCGAACACAATCAACCTGACCACGAAGGTCTATTCCTGCGAGCAATCAAGAACAAGCAAGAATATAATAAAAGCAATCTGAATATTGCGGTATGTATGAAGTATTGATAAAGATGGGGATCCGTAAGCGGTCTTGGTCTGGTCGTTGGACACAAACGAAGTACACGAAGTTGCAATGGCTAACTTTTAACTAAACAAATCTCAAGGAAAAAGCTACTAGATGGATTGATGAGGACATCAATACCATTGTTACACCCACAGCCCCTGCTGCTATACATACTGGACCAATTACTAGAGCTCGCGCACGCCAACTAAATTACCAGGTACTTTCGTTTCTTGGTAATGATTCTAATGTTCATGAGAATATGATGCTGCCTAAATTGGATACATTTGTTTTGCTTACAAATGAAGGGCCTAGCTTGGAGAAGGATGAACATTGGAGCAAGAACAAGCATGGAGATGATGGCATGCGCAAGGGGGACAATAATGGAGTTACAAGTGATGATTTCAGGACTTTGAAGCCACCATAATAAGTGCATGAAGCCTTGGACGAAATATACAAGATGCCACTTCATAAATTTCGTCCAGAGGCTATTCTAGGTGCTGCGTCACCTTATTATTGGGCCAGGCCCATGTAATTTCGAAATACATTAGTATAGGCTATTTTAGAGTCCGTATGTGTGGGGAAACAAGAGATAGGGATAGTTTGGACCCCTCCACCAAGGGCCACGAAATTCTCCCCTCTTCCTCCATATATACAGCCCTTAGGGCACCGTTTAGACTTTGGGTTTTGTTTAGATCAAAAGTTCGCCATAGCTGCAACTTCGCGTTTCGCTTGTGTTCAACGACTGCACAAAGGCGCCACGAACCCCACCTTGATCAATAAAGCTTTCATCTTATATTCGCAATATCCAGATTGCAATCTCAGTTTCTTGCTTGTTCTTCGCTTGCTCGCAGGAAATAGACCCTCGTGGTCGTTGATCGTGTCGGCGTGGTCAATAACCTCTCGGAGTTGGTTTAGCGATTGCTAAGGCGCGACGTCCTCGCACGTTCGTAGTCGGATCGTCAAAGTCGACTTCCACCAAAGCGAAATCCACCATCTCATCGAAAGACGGGACACCTCTGCCTCTATCAATTGGTATCAGATTTCCAGGTTGCTCGGTGAGATTTTACAGTTTTTCGTAGTTTAGATTGAGTCTGTTCTTCATACCTACAGTCCACGAAAAAGCCAAAAAAAAATTAGGGTTAGGTCATCATATCCGAACCAATCGAGCCTTTGCATAATCTTTTTCAGATTTGCGTTGTTGAATTTGCGGTTGCATCATCGTGTCTAGTTGCTGGTCTTAGAGTCTAGTCTTTTAGAGTTTCGAGTTCTGGTCATAAGTTGTCACGCCGCCGCCGCACTATCATCATCGCTCCTGCCATCTACCACCACCGCTTATCCGCCACCGCTTCGAATCCGTATCCATATACCACCACCGCTGCCATATACCACCACCATATATCCACCACCAATCCGAGTTCCTTGCGTATTCGATTTGTTTTCGGGATCCATCTAATTTCCGATTTGTGTTTCCTTGTCTGAGTAGGTTTCGGATTCCAGCAATCTTTTGCCGTCCGTAGAAGAGGTCTGAGTAGGTTTCGGAAATCTGATACCACTTGATAGAGGCAAAGGTGTCCCGTCTTTCGATGAGATGGTGGATTTCGCTTTGGTGGAAGTCGACTTTGACGATCCGACTACGAACGTGCGAGGACGTCGCGCCTTAGCAACCGCTAAACCAACTCCGAGAGGTTATTGACCACGCCGGAGCACGATCAACCTGACCACGATGGTCTGTTTCCTGCGAGCAAACGAAGAACAAGCAAGAAACTGAGATTGCAATCTGGATATTGCGAATATAAGATGAAAGCTTTATTGATCAAGGTGGGGTTCTGTGACGCCTTTGTCCGGTCGTTGAACACAAACGGCACGCAGCGAAGTTGCAGCTATGGCGAACTTTTAATCTAAACAAAACCCAAGTCTAAACGGTGCCCTAAGGGCTGTATATATGGAGGAAGAGGGGTGAATTTCGTGGCCCTTGGTGGAGGGGTCCAAACTAACCCTATCTCTTGTTTCCCCACACATACGGACTCTAAAAATAGCCTATACTAATGTATTTCGAAATTACATGGGCCTGGCCCAATAATAAGGTGGTGCAGCACCTAGAATAGCCTATGGACGAATATTATGAAGTGGCATCTTGTATATTTCGTCCAAGGCTTCATGCACTCCTTATGGTGGCTTCAAAGTCCTGAAATCATCACTTGTAACTCCGTTCTTGATCCCTTATGCATGCCATCAACTCCATGTGTGTTCTTGCTCCAATGTTCATCCTTCTCCAAGCTAGGCCCTTCATTTGTAAGCAAAACAAATGTATCCAATTTAGGCAACATCATATTCTCATGAACATTAGAATCATTACCAAGAAACGAAAGTACCTGGTAATTTAATTGGCGTGCGCGAGCTCTAGTAATTGGTCCCGTATATGTAACAGTAGGGGCTGTGGGTGTAACAATGGTATTGATGTCCTCATCAGCTTTCACCCATGATTGCCACATTTCCATGCTTCATGATATATATACCTTGTGTGTTGCATCCAATTCTTGGACTACTCGCTACTATCATATGGTTGGTTGCACCAATATCATTTCTTCACATATGCCATGTCCCTTTGCTTGTCACATGCTTGACTTGATTGCCTCACACATGATGAACAATTGCTCTTTCTATTGTGTTGAGTGCCACGATATCTTCACTACACCCTATGCACGTTATGCTTGGATTGTCTTGCACTTGCCCCATGTGTTTAGACATTTCACTATATTTGGTGTTGTGAATGAGTTTTATGCCTACCATAGACCGTTCATTGAGCACTTTATGCATGCTTGCTATGACCTTGAGGTAGATGCTTGTTCACTTATCACATATATTTGCATCTTGACCTCACATTTGCATGCTTGTTCCCATGATATACTTGATTGTGCTCAATTTATATGCTCAAATGCCATGCCACACTTCTTTGTCAAACCATATGCTATGCTTGATGACAACACTTGTTGGGTGAATCACCTATTGAATGCTTGGTTTTGCTCTTACGACAACCACATTTGTTTTTCCAAGTGCTTGTTATCTTCGCTACTTTTGAAGCAATTACAAGACGGTGCGACATTGGAGAGTGCCCATTTGGAACCACAAGATGACGAATGCTTGGTGATCGTCCACTTCTACACGACGACATCATCTCTTTCCCATGGTGATTTGGATTTCGATCCGAGGTCGGATCTTTCCCAAGGGGGAGGGGATGATGCGGAGCATCCTACGGACATCACCACGTCAAGAGCCCATTTGGCAAGTGACACGTGCGACATCTACTTTGCATACACAAAGGTGAATCATCTCCTTTACACGTGCTCACTTGACACTCTCGAGGATGGTATACTACTTGACACTCCTTACGTGTGCATGCATAGGTATTGTCGGACCTTCACGGATGTCAAGGAGGAGTGCAAGCGCCAAGGAACGACTACACCATCCGCGAGGGAAGCATGGAAGAGAAGACGGAAGAAAGGAGAAGAAGACGAGCGGCTGCAGGAGCCAGGCGGACATCCGGACACCCGTCCGGATCATCCGCTCGGCGGATCATCCGGTGCCCCGGATCATCCGGAAAAATCGTCCGACGACAACGAAGGGTCCTCTGAAGCGGATCATCCGGTCACCTCCGGATCATCCGGACGATGGCGGATCATCCGGACCCCATCCGGATCATCCGGGCCTCGCCGTCACTACAGAATCGGGCCAAAGGCCCATGTATCCCTTCCCCACTCACCCCTTCGTGGCTAAGACTATATATACTCCTTCCCCTCCTCCTAGTTAGGGTTAGCAAAGTGATAGCTCATTTGTATGTGAGCTTTGCTCCTACCTATCTCTACTCTTCAGAGAGAGAGACCACTACTCCATTGGAGGCCAAGACCTCCATCTTGGAGAAGATCCCGCGGGATATCATCAAGACCCCCTTGTGGGAAGATCCATCTAGGATATCATCAAGACCTCCTCTTGGAGATGAACCTTACCTTGTATCTTTCCCTTTGTTGTTCGTGTACCTTGTGATCTTGTGTGTTTGATTGTCTAGTGGATGTGTGATTTGGACTTGTTCTTGAGTGTTTCCCCTTGTGATTTCTCCCCATTCTTCCCCATGTTCATCGTGTTCTTCGAGGGATCCCACTCCAAACGTGAAAGATCATCGCTATAGGGTTCCACCCTACATCAGGATGAGTACTTGGCGTACTTGAAGTCATCTTGTACTTGTCGTTCCGCCTTTGTAGCTTGATGCACGAGCTCAATGAGGTTGGAGTAGGGTTGGAAATCGGCGATCTTCTTGATGGGATGGTTGAGGCCGTTCAAGAATCGTGCCATTGTTTGTTCATCATCCTCCGTGACATTGGCTCGAATCATGGCAATCTCCATTTCCTTGTAGTATTCTTCAACACTCTTTGTTCCTTGCTTGAGTAGTTGGAGCTTCTTGAAGAGATCACGGTTGTAGTAGGTGGGCACAAAGCGTGCTCTCATGACATCCTTCATTTGAGCCCAAGTGGTGATTGGAGGTTCACCTCTTGCTTGTCGGCGCTCAAGGACTTGTTCCCACCATATGAGCACATAGTCTTGGAACTCAAGTGATGCCATAGCGATTTTCTTCTCTTCCTCATAGTTGTGCAAACGAAAGATTTTGTCGACCTTCAATGCCCATGAGAGGTACTCTTCGGGATCATTGGTTCCATTGAACTTTGGCATTGTGAACTTGAGCTTGCCATAGCGGTGTTCTTCATTGTTTTGAGGTCGATGTTGATGATGGCGTTCTTGACGTGGAGGGTAATCATCGTCATGTTGCTCTAGGCGAGGAGGAAGTCCATGATCAACTTGCTCTTGTTGACCATGAGGTTGAGGATGAGCTTGAGTAGCTTGTGGAGGAGCTTGTAGGGCTTGACGTGGCGCACGCGGATGGTAGTTCCTTTCTTGTATTTCTTCTCGAAGTGCTTCCTCTTGATTGCGCCTTTCGCGGTTGCGGTTGGCGAGAGCTCGAGTTGATGCTTGAAGGGCGCGTTCCGCCTCAAGAGCTTGTGCTTCTCGTTGTTGTTGTTGAAGACGTTGAGCCTCGGCGTCTTGTTGCTCTTGGTGTAGGCGCTTCCGTCTTGTTCTTGTTGGTGGCGAAGACGTTGTCGTTCTTGAGCTTGAGCAAACGCTATTTGGCTCGATTGAGGACGAGGAACTTCTTCATCAACTTGCTCTTGGAGATTCTTGTCGTGTAGTGGGTTGCGAGATGCATGACGGTCTTGACGCGCGGCTCGACGAAGAATGTTCGATGACGGTGTATTTGTGTCGGAGAAGGAGTCGTCGGAGTGGCGACTTGAGTGGCTCCGTCTTGAGTGTGAAGAGGTAGAAGTACGCCGGTTCACCAACAAGGCACGGATCTCGTCCATTCTTGCATCGTTCTCTTTCTTGTCTTGCGTCGAGTTTGTTGTCGAAATAATCGCGTTTACGTTTCTCGGAGAGTCGCAAGTCGGTGGAGAGGTTGTCGATGCGTTCGCTCATTGCTTGTTGCTCTTGATGGAGAGCTCGTTGCGCGCCAGAGAGGTGGCTCTTGGTGACGTATGATGACATGTCGTCGTCTTGCTCGATGAAGAGTGGATTTGTAGAAGAACTTGGCCTATCCATCATTTCAAGAAAATTGTGAGTGGTAGAAGGAGAAGAATGAATACCAATGTACCTTTGACCGAAGTTGAAGATGAATCAAGTTCACTCAAATGCGGACAATGAAATAGCACTATTGGTACCGATCCTTGTCGATTCTCACACCTACACAAGTAAAAGCTTTTGGTGGAGCTTGGTTAGGATGGTGGCACAAAATTGATTGCAATTGTTAGCTTGACTCAAAAATGTTGAAGAAGATTCGCAAATTCGCATATGCAACAAGTAGACCAAGCAAGTGGTGGTACACGAAAACACACACAAAATAGATAAATGGGATTGTGCAAACCAAAATGAGCCAAAATGTGGAATCCACGAAAATGCTCTTGTTGCACAATACTAGAGAGACGCTAGCACGATTGCACAATAGGCGGATACGGAGCTTGTGCACAACCTACTAGGCAAAAATGCAACGATCTCTATCCCAAGTATGCTATATGTATGGTATATCGGTGCAATGATCCAAGATGATCTTATGTGACAATCTTAATGTTGTATGATGCTATGCTTGTTGCTTATAAGCTCTTTGCTTATCTTTCCTCTTTGCTTAAAAGCTTGAGTGGCTCTTTCTCTTTTTGAGCTCTTTTCTTATGCAAACTTGACGAACTAAGATAGCAATTGTGTATGTGATGACAATTTTGTGACACACAAGTTGATTCCGAGATATGCACCTCAAAGGTATGTATGATATGGTGTATGCAACTAATGTGCACAAGTCACGTTGCCGGCAATACTCAATGGCTAGTCTCGGTGGGTAAGCAACGCAAACGATGGTATATGATCGTTATCAATGCAATTGCAAGGTATGACAAAGATGTCGTCGATGTTACTGTCCGTAGCGAAGATGAGTAGCCGACCAAAGTGAGCATTTGTTGTAGATGTCACTCCATGCCTAAATAGCCGAAACACAAGAGGACACGGAAATCTCACTCAAATTGTCGAACTCAAAATCGAATGGTAGTACGGAGGTTGAGTCTTGGGGTTTGGCAAGTGGAAATGGTGATGGATAGGGTGGGGAGGATGTATGGATGTGTGGATGGTGGTGGAGGTGGTTGGTGGACTGCAGAACTGCAGTTTCGGCAGAGGGAGCCGGATGATCCGGGCGAGTCCGGATGATCCGGGTCCTGGTCCGGATGATCCGGGCAGGTCAACCACGCACGGGAACTGCACGGGAAGAACTCGAAAATGGGGTGGAATTTGACGATTTCGAGGATTTTGGGTGGATTTCGAGGGGGAGAAGGTGGGGAAACACAAGATCCACGAGTTACACACCGAATCCACGGATCAAAAACAACAAAACATCATCAAAACTAACAAATCACAAAAAAATTTGGGGGTATTTTTGTGGGGATTTTCGGGTTTTTAGGACGAAAACAACAAAATCAAGCTAGAAATCACGAGGTAGGGGCTCCAAAAACGTGATCAACGTGGCTCATGATACCATATGATGTAGGGTGGAACCCTAATTCGTCGATCTTTCACGTTTGGAGGTGATCCTACGGAGGGGACACGAAGAACGCGCGGAAGAACGAGAGGAAATCACGGGGAAAAACGAGAGAGACACTCAACCGACAAGAGATCAATCACACAAGGTCTAGATCATCGAAGCACGAGTGATACATGGTCCAAAATCAACAAAGGAAAGATACAGAGGTAGCCTTTCTTCTCCCGGAAGAGGTCTTGAATCCACGAGGGGATCTTCCCGTATAGGGGTCTTGAATCCGATGGATCTTCTCCTAGACGGAGGTCCTGATCTCCGTGGAGAAGTACCAGTGGATGAGCAAAGGCTCTCACACACAAATATGAGCTAATCCAATGCTAAGTCTCAAAGTGAGGAGAGGAGGTCCTATATATAGAGTCTGGGGCGAAGGGGTACATGGGCTCAGCCCAACACGCGCGCGCAGGCGCTGGCCGGACGATCCGGACGACGGTCCGGATGATCCGGGCTGGTCCGGATGATCCGGGAGGGGGTCCGGATGGTCCGGGTGCTCTGCTGGTGAAGGCGCAGGGCCGGACGTCCGGCTGGTGGTCCGGATGTCCGGGCGGGATCCGGATGATCCGGGCCGGGGTCCGGATGATCCGGCTTCAGCGTGGAGGTTCCGTTGCCTTCGGTCGATTTAGCCGGATCGTCCGGACCGGGGTCTGGATCATCCGGGCTCTGTCCGGATCGTCCGGGCCTCCGTCCGGATCGTCCGCCTCTCTGTCTGGTTGCTTTCTCCTCTCCGTCTTCGCGTATGTCTTCCGCTTCCGAGTCTCCTTGCTTCCTAGCCTCTTCATGGTCGACTCCTTGGTGCCTGAGTATGCATAGAGTTTCCGTTTGAGGTAGTAACCATGTCTCATGTGAATCGAAGGAGAGTTGTGAGAGGAGTGATGTCACCTCGGTTTCGAGAGCTCTTGCACGTGCTCGAGTCATCGGTCCTTGTGGTGTTGTAGGTGTTGATGTAGAGTCCATGGGGATGATGGAAGGATGCTCCGCATCACCATGCCATGACCACCTAGCTTCGGATATGCATTGCTTTGGATGTTGTCCATTTTCTCCATATGATGTTTCCGATATTGCTCATGAGGAGGCCCCCATAGTTTCCTCATACATTTTAGGAGATTTTGATCCATACCATCCATTGCATGATCCCAATACGTGTGTGCACCATATGCTCCCCATGAATAAACATGCTTTTGATGTGCCTTATACTTGCATTCTCAATTTGTGTCCCCATCGTGTCATACACAATAACTATTCTTCCATGATGGATGACATGTTCCTATACCATGCATAAAATTTCTTTGAGCGATGCTTATCTTGTGCTAACTCACACGTGCACATACACATCATGATGGATGATGTGTACATTTACCACGCGCACAATTTCTTTGGATTGTGTCTCTTTTGTGTAGGTACCCATGAATACTTGTTAACCTCGCAATCCCACGAGTTGACAAAACGAGCTCTTGAGAGCAATGATGATTTGGGATCCCGTGGACTATCCTTACCACTGCTCCTTCAAGCAAGGACTCCAAGAACTCCTCTACTTGGCTCTCACACGGCTATGGGCCATTTACCACTTCTCACACTATGCTCATTTTACCGTGTTCACTTTGCATGCTATGCTTGCTTCTATGCCTTTGCCATGCAATTGAGACCCTTGTTTGCATCTACCCATGATTCTCCATTATGATATTACTATGTGTATTTGCATGCTTGGTGGAGACCCTTGTTGCTTTTGCCATGTTTATCACGTGCCCCATTCTATGATGCTTGTTGTGTTGGGAGAGTCATGATGACCCATTGCTATTCACATATGGCCTCTCGCCAATAGATTCATGATATTGTACTCATATCTTGCTTTCATGCTTGTGCTATGACTTGTGAATTATTCATGCCCACTATTTGCACCAATGACATGTTTGCCATGATTCCTCCTAGTATGTTGCATCTTCGCACTACTAGCTTGCTTGATTTGATAGCTATGAATGCTCGCTATATTGTATCACCTATGTTCCACTACTTGCTTTCTTGGGTTGATGACAAATATGCTCATGCCTCTCACATGATATATCTTGATCATTGTCTCTTGTGTTATACGTGCTCATCTCATGCGGTTGATGATAACCATCATTATGCTTTGCACATGATTCATCTTGCTTCGTGTCATATATCTCCTGTGTTGCCTCTCTCATCCTAGATGATTTGCCATGTATTGAGTGCAACAATGCTTATATTCTTGCTCTTAAGATTGCCCCCATAGCATTCTTACATATGTTTGGAGATTTTGACATATTCCTTGTGAAGCATGTTTGTCTTACCTCTTTGCACCATATACCTAGTGCCTAGAATATCGCCATTGTTGCATCATATTATTCATGCACTTGTGCTTCTAATGGTTATGTGCAAGAGAAGAGAACCATCAGGATGGATGATGTGTTTATCTACCATGCACATACGTTCTTTGTTTTGTTGTGTGCATGTGTAGGATAATTGGACTTCGTGTCAACTTCCACTTCGCGTGAGTTGACCATTCGAGCTCTTGAGAGCAAGCCTCATACAATCGATCGCGACATGCTTCTACACCATACTTCCTACCACTTTGACATTGTGAAGAACGCACAAGGACATGCTTTCGAGGTGATATCCTTCTATCTCGAGAACACCCAAACCATGAGCATGCATATTGTGGATCATACTTCATGTGTTGCTTGCTCCACGACACTTTGCACACATGTTAACGATGTTGCTTCGACTTCTCATTACCACATTGCCATGCCCCATGACATATATGCCTTGTGTGTTGCATCTAGTTCTTCACATATGCCATGTCCCTTTGCTTATCACATGCTTGACTGGATTGCCTCACACATGATGAACAATTGCTCTTTCCATTGTGTTGAGTGCCACGATATCTTCACTACACCCTATGCATGTTATGCTTGGATTGTCGTGCACTTGCCCCATGTGTTTAGACATTTCACTATATTTGGTGTTGTGAATGACTCTCATGCCTACCATAGACCGTTCATTGAGCTCTTTATGCATGCTTGCTATGACCTTGAGGTAGATGCTTGTTCACTTATCACATATATTTGCATCTTGACCTCCCATTTACATGCTTGTTCCCAGGATGTACTTGATTGTGCTCAATTTATATGTCCAAATGTCATGACACACTTCTTTGTCAAACCATATGCTATGCTTGATGACAACACTTGTTGGGTGAATCACCTCTTGAATGCTTGGGTTTGCTCTTACGACAACCACATTTGCTTTTCCAAGTGCTTGTTATCTTTGCTACTTTTGAAGGAATTACAAGACGGTGCGACATTGGAGAGTGCCCATTTGGAACTTCAAGATGACAAGAACTTGGTGATCGAACACTTCTACACGGCAACACCATCTCTTTCCCATGGTGATTTGGTTTTCGATCCGAGGTCGAATCTTTCCCAAGGGGGAGGGGATGATGCGGAGCATCCTACGGTCATCACCATGTCAAGAGTCTGTTTGGCAAGTGACACGTGCGACCTCTACTTCACATACATAAAGGTGAATCATCTCCTTTATACGTGCTCACTTGACACTCTCGAGGATGGTATACTACTTGACACTTCTCCCGTGTGCATGCATAGGTATTGTCTTCGTCGCTGTTTTTCAGACAAGTTTCTGAACCCATTGGCACTTCCTTTTGAAGGAAATTCAAGAGATTATGTTGCTTATAGACATTAGCCCCCTGGTAGGGACAAACGTACCTTTCTGCAGATGCTCTATGATCCGAGCAATCTCATTTGGCCGTAAATTGAAGAAAATCCAGCGGCTATAAGCCTTATTCTCCTTGTTTTCGCCGGATGGCATGCTGTAACTCATGCGCATGAAAGCCAAGAACAAAAGGGCATTCCTGGCATCGGTCAATATATATGTGGAAACGATATCTCCTCTATAGATGATGAGGACATCAATACCATTGTTACACCCACAGCCCCTGCTGCTATACATACTGGACCAATTACTAGAGCTCGCGCACGCCAACTAAATTACCAGGTACTTTCGTTTCTTGGTAATGATTCTAATGTTCATGAGAATATGATGCTGCCTAAATTGGATACATTTGTTTTGCTTACAAATGAAGGGCCTAGCTTGGAGAAGGATGAACATTGGAGCAAGAACACACATGGAGTTGATGGCATGCGCAAGGGGATCAAGAACGGAGTTACAAGTGATGATTTCAGGACTTTGAAGCCACCATAAGGAGTGCATGAAGCCTTGGACGAAATATACAAGATGCCACTTCATAATATTCGTCCAAAGGCTATTCTAGGTGCTGCGTCACCTTATTATTGGGCCAGGCCCATGTAATTTCGAAATACATTAGTATAGGCTATTTTTAGAGTCCGTATGTGTGGGAAACAAGAGATAGGGTTAGTTTGGACCCTCCACCAAGGGCCACGAAATTCACCCCTCTTCCTCCATATATACAGCCCTTAGGGCACCGTTTAGACTTAGGTTTTGTTTAGATCAAAAGTTCGCCATAGCTGCAACTTCGCGCGTGCCGTTTGTGTTCAACGACCGGCACAAAGGCGTCCACAGAACCCCACCTTGATCAATAAAGCTTTCATCTTATATTCGCAATATCCAGATTGCAATCTCAGTTTCTTGCTTGTTCTTCATTTGCTCGCAGGAAATAGACCCTCGTGGTCGTTGATCGAGCTCCGGCGTGGTCAATAACCTCTCGGAGTTGGTTTAGCGATTGCTAATGCGCGGCGTCCTCGCGCGCTTCGTAGTCGGATCGTCAAAGTCGACTTCCACCAAAGCGAAATCCACCATCTCATCGAAAGACGGGACACCTTTGCCTCTATCAAGTGGTATCAGATTTCCGGGTTGCTCGGTGAGATTTTACAGATTTTAAGTAGTTTAGATCGAGTCTGTTCTTCATACCTACAGTCCACGAAAAAGCCAAAAAATTAGGGTTAGGTCATCATATCCGAACCAATCTGAGCCTTTGCATAATCTTTTACGTATTTGCGTTGTTGAATTTGCGGTTGCATCGTCGTGTCGAGTTCTTTGGTCTTAGAGTCTAGTCTTTTAGAGTTTGAGTTCGGTCATAAGTTGTCACGCCGCCGCACCATCATCATCGCCCTGCCATCTACCACCACCGCTTATCCGCCACCGCTTGAATCCGTATCCATATACCACCACCGCTGCCATATACCACCACCGCCCATATACCACCACCATATATCCACCACCAATCCGAGTTCCTTGCATATTAGATTTGTTTTCGGGATCCATCTAATTTCGATTCGTGTTTCCTTGTCTGAGTAGGTTTGGATTCCAGCAATCTTTTGCCGTCGATAGAAGAGGTTGGTTTCAAAAAAAAAAAAAAAGAGCGCAAAAAAAAAAGCAGCAAAAAAAAAAAAAAAGAGCGAAAAAAAAATTCAGAGTGTGCTTTTCCTTTGTTTACGTGCAGCGCCGTGATTTTGTTAGTGTTCTAGGCTCGCGTCTCTAGCACGGTCTAGCCTAGGACCAAAGACAAGACTGTCGTTGAGCGTTTATTCAACTTTGCATCTCTGATTTGATTATTCTTGACCTTTTTGCTACCATATTATAAGCCTTCCCAGCTCCACATACATCTCGTCGATGCGTTTGATTCTCCTGTAATCGCTATAGCCAAGCTTTGAGAGTTTTGACTACAACGGTTGCCGATCACCACCTGCTCTTGGGTAAGAACTGGTAAGAATTTGAGATTTGCTTCACGGATTTGTGACTGTCCACCACACCACCACCACCACTTCCTAGTAGTCTCAGAGGATCATATTCTTGTGTGTTTCTATTGTTGCTAACCATGGCAGGAACACAGCCGATGAGACTGATTGGGAGAACCTGACAAACAAACAGCTACATGATAAGTTTCAGCAAATGATGATTGGACAGGTGCAAGATGTGGTAAACAGATTTGACGAGGCCATGGAGAAGATAGATGGCATTGAGAAGACGTTTGAAACAAAGCTTGATAGCAAGTTTGATGAATTGCTCGCGCGTTTTCCACAACCACCACCGGCTGCACCTATCGCACCTCTCGAACGACAACAACTCGCCCCTTCCGAATCAGTATGGACGAGCTCAGCGTGTTCCTATTGAGCCAGGACAAAATTCTGTGTGCATTGCCATCTGCTGTTGGTGCTTCTTTGGCTCCACTATCTGCTGCTGCTGCTTTGGTACCGACGAGGATGATTATGTGGAAGATTACGAGGATGAGGTT
Organism: Aegilops speltoides; assembly: GCA_021437245.1. NCBI lineage: Eukaryota > Viridiplantae > Streptophyta > Magnoliopsida > Poales > Poaceae > Aegilops > Aegilops speltoides. The sequence continues at coordinate 4,520 of JAHHZJ010001224.1, read as the reverse complement.
GATCAACATCAGAACTACGTGCAACCACCAGCACCACAACCACCAGGTCGTCCACATGCAAATAATGGCAATGTTAGGGCTCCCCCTCAGGTACGCGATCATGACCATCTCCCTAAACTGAAATTGAATATTCCACCATTTGAGGGTAGATATGTTCCTGATATATATCTTACTTGGGAGTTAGAAACTGAACAACGATTTACATGTTTACAATATCCTGAGGAGAGACGTGTTCCTGCTGCTGTTTGTGCCTTCACTAGCTTTGCATGTGTTTGGTGGTCCGAACATTGTAGATTATATCCTGTTCCAGCTACTTGGGCTGCTTTGAAAACTGCTATGCGTACTCGTTGGGTTCCACCATATTATCAACGTGAATTACTTCAAAAATTGCAGCGTTTAAGACAAGGAAAAATTTCGTAGAAGAATATTATCGGGAATTGCAAACTGGCTTGATTAGATGTGGTATTGTTGAGGAGAATGAAGCTATGCTTGCACGTTTTCGGGTGGATTAAATAGAGATTTCGACCATTCTAGACTATAAGGATTATAATAATATCACTCGTTTATTCCATCTTGCTTGTAAAGCTGAGCGTGAAGTGCTTGAGGATCGATGAGCATTGGCGCCGCACTAACTTTTCTCGCAGTCGACCTTCATCATGGACACCACGTGCATCATCTACTTCCACCGCACCATCACCTCCTTCAGTGCCACCTCCAACCGTGATACAAGAAAGCGTGCACAACCACCACTATCGCCAAGAGCACACCGCTGGCCTGCACAGAGCTCTTCTTCCATGGCGTCAACAGGGCACACAAGTGATATTATTTGTCGTCGTTGTAAGGGAAGAGGACATTTTGCGAGAGAATGCAAATCTCAGCGTGTGATGATTGCTCACGAGGATGGTGGGTATGAGTCCGCTAGTGACTATGATGAGGAGACTTTGGCTCTTATTACACATGAGGAACACGGTGGAGATGATTCGATCATGAGACACAATACATGGCTCTTGAAGATCTTTGACAGTATGAATGTTTAGTTGCTCAACGTGTTTTGAGTGTGCAGGTTACACAAGTGAGCAAAATCAGAGGCATAATTTGTTCCATACAAAGGAGTTGTGAAGGAACGTTCTATTCAGCGTCATCATAGATGGAGGGAGCTGCAACAATTTGGCTAGCATGGAGATGGTGGAGAAGCTATCTCTCACCACAAGACCACATCCACATCCTTACTACATCCAATGGTTCAACAACAGCGGCAAGGTGAAGGTAACACGTCTTGTTCGTGTGCATTTTAGTATCTCTACATATGCTGATTATGTTGATTGTGATGTGGTACCTATGCAAGCATGTTCCTTGTTACTTGGTAGACCATGGCAATTTGATAAAATTTCTGTACACCATGGTAGAAACAATCAAGATACTCTTGTTCATAAGGATAAAAGTATTACTTTGCTTCCTATGACTCTGAGTCCATTTTGAAAGATGATATTAATAGAGCTAATAAAGCAAAACAGGAGAAAATAAGAGTGAAAATCAGATTGTGGCAAAAGAATTTGAGCAACACATGAAGCCTAATAATAAACCATCTACTGTTGCTTCGAAATTAAATTGAAAAGTGCATGTTTACTTGCCACCAAATCTGATATTGATGAGCTAGATTTTGGCAAATCTATTTGCTATGCTTTTGTGTGCAAAGAGGCATTATTTTCATTTGAGGACGTGCCTTCCTCTTTGCCCCTCGCTGTCACTAACATTTTGCAGAGTTCGGCGTCTTTCCACAAGACGTGCCACCGGATTACCACCTATTCGAGGGATTGAGCATCAAATTGACTTAATTCCGGTGCATCATTACCCAACCGTGCACCATACCGTACCAATCCGGAGGAGACGAAGGAGATTATCGTCAAGTACAGAGCTGCTCGACAAAGGTTATATACGCGAATCCCTTAGTCCTTGTGCTTTGTTCCTATTATTCTAGTGCCGAAAAAGGATGGTACGTCACGTATGTGTGTTGATTGTAGAGGCATCAATAATATTACTATTCGTTATCGTCACCCTATTCCTAGGCTAGATGATATGCTTGATGAATTGAGTGGCTCTACAATATTCTCCAAAGTTGATTTACGTAGTGGATACCATCAAATTCGTATGAAATTGGGAGATGAATGGAAAACAGCATTTAAAACTAAGTTTGGATTATATGAGTGGTTAGTCATGCCTTTTGGGTTAACTAATGCACCTAGTACTTTCATGAGATTAATGAGCGAAGTTTTACGTGCTTTCATTGGACGATTTGTGGTAGTTTATTTTGATGATATACTGATTTATAGCAAATCTTTGGAAGAACATTTGGAACATTTACGTGCTGTTTTTAATGCTCTACGTGATGCACGTTTGTTTGGTAACCTTGGGAAGTGCACCTTTTGCACCGACCGAGTATCTTTTCTTGGCTATGTTGTTACTCCACAGGAATTGAAGTTGATAAAGCCAAGATTGAAGCTATTGAGAGTTGGCCGCAGCCCAAAGCGGTCACACAAGTGAGGAGTTTCCTTGGCCTCGCTGGTTTCTATAGGCGTTTTGTGAGAGATTTCAGCACCATTGCTGCACCTCTCAACGAGCTTACAAAGAAGGATGTGCCTTTTGTTTGGGGTACCGCATGGAAGAAGCCTTCATGGTATTGAAAGCTAAGTTGACACATGCTCCTTTACTCCAACTTCCGATTTTAATAAGACTTTTGAGCTTGAATGTGATGCTAGTGGAATTGGATTAGGAGGTGTGTTATTACAAGATGGCAAACCTGTTGCATACTTTTACGAAAAATTGAGTGGGCCTAGTCTGAATTATTCTACTTATGATAAAGAATTATATGCTCTTGTTCGGACTTTAGAAACATGGCAACATTATTTATGGCCCAAAGAATTTGTTATACATTACGATCATGAATCTTTGAAACATATTAAAAGTCAAGCTAAACTGAATCGTAGACATGCTAAATGGGTTGAATTCATTGAGACTTTCCTTATGTCATTAAACACAAGAAGGGTAAAGAAAATGTTATTGCTGATGCATTGTCTCGTCGCTATACTATGCTTTCACAACTTGACTTCAAAATATTTGGTTTGGAGACCATCAAAGATCAATATGTGCATGATGCTGATTTTAAAGATGTATTGCAGAATTGTAAAGAAGGTAGAACATGGAACAAGTTCGTCATTAATGATGGATTTGTTTCGTTCTAACAAGCTATGCATTCCAGCTAGCTCCGTTCGTCTTTTGTTGTTGCAGGAGGCGCATGGAGGAGGACTAATGGGACACTTTGGCGTGAAGAAGGCGAGGATATACTAGCTACACATTTCTTTTGGCCAAAGATGAGGCGGGATGTTGAGCGCTTTGTTGCTCATTTGCACTACATGTCAAAAAGCTAAGTCACGACTCAATCCTCATGGTTTATATATGCCTTTGCTGTACCTAGTGTTCCTTGGGAGGATATATCTATGGACTTTGTTTTAGGTTTACCTCGAACAAAGAAGGGAGGATAGCATATTTGTTGTCGTGGATAGATTCTCGAAAATGGCACACTTTATACCATGTCATAAAAGCGATGATCTTTGTTAATGTTGCTGATTTGTTCTTTCGTGAAATTATTAAGCTTGCATGGTGTGCCAAATACTATTGTTTCAGATCGTGATACTAAATTTCTTAGCCACTTTTGGAGATGTTTATGGGCTAAGTTGGGGACTAAACTACTTTTAGTACTACTTGTCACCCCAAACCGATGGACAAACTGAAGTAGTCAATAGAACATTGTCTACTATGCTTAGGGCTGTTTTGAAGAATAATAAGAAAATGTGGGAAGAATGCTTGCCTCATATTGAATTTGCTTATAATCGTTCATTGCATTCTACTACTAAGATGTGCCCTTTTGAAATTGTGTATGGTTTCCTACCTCGTGCACCTATTGATTTATTGCCTCTTCCATCTTCGGAGAAGGTTAATTTTGATGCTAAAGAACGTGCTGAGTTGATTTTAAAATGCATGAGTTAACTAAGGAAAACATTGAGCGTATGAATGCTAAATATAAACTTGCTGGAGATAAGGGTAGAAAACATGTTGTGTTTGCACCGGAGATCTTGTTTGGTTACATTTGCGTGAGGATAGATTTCTGATTTGCATAAAATCAAAGCTAATGCCACGTCTGCTGGTCCCTTTAAGGTGTTGGAGAAAGTAAATGATAATGCATATAAACTTGAGCTGCCTGCAGATTTTGGGGTTAGTCCACTTTTAACATTGCAGATTTGAAGCCATATTTGGGTGAGGAAGATGAACTTCCGTCGAGGACGACTTCATTTCAAGAAGGGAGGATGATGAGGACATCAATACCATTGTTACACCCACAGCCCTGCTGCTATACATCTTGGACCAATTACTAGAGCTCACAGACGCCAACTAAATTACCGGTACTTTCGTTTCTTGGTAATGATTCTAATGTTCATGAGAATATGATGTCGCCTAAATTGGAT